>JAZAVI010000301.1:0-146791 GCA_036326025.1 Chrosomus eos | reverse complement strand
AATACCTACTTTATTTTGAATCATGTAGAGATGTCTTCCTTTACTTTCATGATACCATTGGTATTGCCATATTTCCATTACCTTTTTCCACACTAGACTCTTAAGTGCACGGACACACACCAGCTGAGAAGAAAAGTTAGTGAACAAACAATTTAGACGCCTTTCTGTTAGTAATTATAACATCTCTAAATTGCCCATCAAATGATCTAATTTCCATAAGCAGATGCTTTTGGCCTGGCACTTAATTTACAAACACAACTTTAGTCCCCACGGGTATTTTATTTGGAAGAACCATGATATAAAAATAAAACGCTTTTCCATACTTTTCAGATTGGTTTAAGAATAATAATATTTGTTTGGTTTCTCAACTTGTAAATTCAAATGGTCATTTGTTTTCTTATTCTGAATTAACTAAATATTGTATTCCTGTCACCCCACGAGACTTTGCCATAGTGATGGATGCCATCCCAAGTGGAGCTGTTGCACTTGTAAAAAACTCAGCGGATTCTTTACTCTCTTCTACCTCTTGGATACATCCTTACGAGACAGCAATAGGGAAGATCTGTTTTTCATCTAATCCCTCTCTAAGGAATAGAAAGATTAGACAACTTTTCCAGAATGATATTATTACTGTCCCTTCTGTAATATCATATTGGAGTAATTGTTTTAATGATATTCCCTGGAAGAAAGTGTGGTCTCTATCCAACAAATATTGAATCACTAACAAGGTTAAAGAGATATCTTTCAAGTTGTTACATCGATTTTACCCAGTCAATCTTTATATATATATTTTTTATTTTTTCCCTGAGTTGGATCCCCTATGCTCCTTCTGTGGTGTGGAAGACGAGTCTGTACCTCACCTTTTTTGGGATTGTGTTTATGTAGCTACTTTTTGGAAGAAATTTTGTCTGTTTGTACGTGCTTCTTTATTAGTCGAATTTTCTTTGGTATTTAAGGATGTATTATTTGGATTTTATAATTCTGACAAGAATCTAAAGGACAAAGTATTTTCTTATAAATCTATTTATTTTTCTAGCCAAGTTTTTTATGCACAAGTGTAAATTTTTGTCTGTCAAACCTCTTTTTATTATTTTTTGCAAAGATCTGAAATGTTATTTGGGTACTATCTCTTCTTCTAACAATTCCAAAGCTTTAAAGTCTGTTACATTGTGCACATAGTGTTTATACTTTTGTATAAAATGGACTCAAAGCATTTCTCACTCTTTTGAATTTATTTTAAATTAAATGTTACCTCTGGCTCATTTTTTATTTATTTATTTTTTATTTATTTTGTTTTAAAATTTTGTCTGTTTATTTTACTTGCTTTTACTATATTTTTTGCTTACTGTTTATACGTATGTTATTGTTGTTTAATTCTGTTTTGAGATAACTATGTATTTGCGGTTATATTTATTCAATAAAAAAAAAGTTTAAAAAAAAAAAAAAAAGTTAGCGAGTGAAGGGATTTTTGGACTGGAACCATAGACAGTAAAAGAAATGGACACAGCGACCCCGTTGATTTCAACCACTGGAACGCAGGCCAAGGCATTGTTTTTTATCTTTACTTCCGGGGTTCTTCCCCCACCTCTCCACATAGACATCATATAGGTAGACGCCCTATCGACCGCTACTGCCTATTGGCACGGACGAGAATTGGAGCCGACATCAAACCGGTCATCCGCTCCGCTCAGTGTAATCTGAATGGCAGGTGAAATGAGCTGTCAGCGCATTAAATTAATCATATCTCACTGAATACTGAACTGATTTTCACGCGTTTTTTTTTTTTTTTGCTGCAAAGGGCATTCATGTAGCTGGATACAGGACACATGGTTCGGCGTATTTTAATATCCATAGTAGGCTTAACAGTAATATAATATTCTGATATAAGATATAAAGTGAGTGACCAGACACAATAGGCTATGTGTGATGAAGGATATAATGTATTTTATAAATCACACACTATACATATAATAAAGAAGCAGAAACACATAGTTGCAGTAAAGTAAGATATTTTAATAAGTTGAAGAAACAATTCACATCTCTCTCTCTCTCTCTCTCTCTCTCTCTCTCTCTCTCTCTCTCTCTCTCTCTCTCTCTCTCTCTCTCTCTCTCTCTCTCTCTCTCTCTCTCTCTCTCTCTCTCTCTCTCTCTCTCTCTCTCTCTCTCTCTCTCTCTCTCTCTCTCTCTCTCTCTCTCTCTCTCTCTCTCTCTCTCTCTCTCTCTCTCTCTCTCTCTCTCTCTCTCTCTCTCTCTCTCTCTCTCTCTCTCTCTCTCTCTCTCACACACACACACACACACACACACTTCACACACAGAACGCAGCCACCGAATCCACCGAACGCAGCCACCTGTAATAAAAAGTGAGATGAAGCTTTTCAACGTGTTTCTAAAAATTAAACTCGGACAACATTAAGCCTATACCTTTTTTATTGTATGTGGATGTGGGAGGGGAAAATGTCGAGACTAAAGCCCTATTCGGATTAACTTTACAAGGGTAGATGGAGTAAGTTAATGATGTAATTTTACCACAGGACTTCTGTAATATCAATAGCCAAATCGCATATGATAAGATATAGGTTATCAATAAAACTAGAAGTTGGAGGGGTAACTCAAATAAGCATCGCTGTCATGCGTGTATATTAGGCTACATTGCTTCCTGATATCATTGGCGCAAACACAAATAACCTATACAACAGGGCAGTTGAATGCTTATCTGATCACCTAGAAGCTGTAATTATTACTTTAACAGTTAGTTACCCCACCTCTCTCCATGCCGGGTGAACACCGGCTGATGCAGTAAACAGCATTTCACAACAATTTCAGTACAGTAATAGCAAATATCCTTGCTCCTTCTCGATTATCTGGTAATATTCTATTCACAAAATACAACCAATAGTACGGTAATGTTAAGACTTACTTGTGAAAAGCCCTATTTTCGATGGTCCGGCGATTAGAACAGGAAAATACTCCACAATGCTCTGGCATCTTATCTGCTGCCACGCAACGAAACTAGGAATATGACCGGTTCAAGATGGCGGCCGGATTTCTCGGTTTCCAGCGGCCAATAGGGCTTCTAGTCTCTATATGATTTCTATGCCTCTCCACCGGACCCTCACTTTTGATTTCAAAATGGCGGCTGCGTGATATCAGCGACAGCGTATTGAGGTAAACACAGTTCACATTAAATCACGTAACTGTACTACAGTTTACGCAACGTTTTACGGGGTCTTTTCAGAAAAGTTTTCATCATGTTTTTATTTTCCCATACAAAACGATAAGATGTTAGCGAACTACTTTGTTGCTATGAAGTAATTATATCGGATTCATATGGACAAATACAAGGGTTTATAATGTCAGCAGGCAGTGGCTGTCTTTATATTTAGGGCCCGAGCACCGATGGTGTGAGGACCCTCTTGGAATTGCTCTGTTTATTATTATTATTATTAGGGCCCGAGCACCGATGGTGTGAGGACCCTCTTGGAATTGCTCTGTTTATTATTATTATTATTATTATTATTCTTCTTCTCCGCAATGAATCGCATTTTTGAGGGCCTAAACATGCACGAAAACTCACGAAAATTTGCACACGCGTCAGAACTGGCGAAAATTTACATCTGATATGCGTTTCAAAATTGGGCGGGGCAAAATGGCTCGATAGCGCCACCTATAAAGGTTCAACGGAGTGCGCCTCGCGTTACGTTTCACGTACGTGTACGAAATTCGGTACATACATGTAATGGCCCAATACCTACAAAAAAGTCTCTTGGAGCGTAGCCCTTAACACAACAGGAAGTCAGCCATTTTGAACTTCCTCTCAGATTTTTGTGCAGTTTTTGCCATTTTCAGGCCTCGTACTTTAACGAACTCCTCCTACAGTTTTAATCTGATCATCTTCAAATTTGCTGAGTGTAATCTTAAGGCCTTTGCGACGTTAAATTGCGAAGATCTTGAGTTTTCGTCGAAGGGCGTGTCCTCGGCGGCCTGACAAATTTTGATGTTTCGCCATGAAACAGGAAGTTGCTGTAACTCAGGCAAACAATGTCCAATCTGCCCCAAACTTCACACGTTTGATAAGAGTTCTGTCCTGAACACATGTCCATGCTCATATTCAGTTACAGTCACAGCGCCACCTGCTGGCAACAGGAAGTGACATGTTTAACACTGTTGTGGACTCCTGATAACATATAAAAAAGTGCCAGCAAGTGTTAAACATGCTATCAACATACTTGAAACATGCTAAAACATGCTAGCAAGCACTTAGCTAAGTGCTAAAGCATGCTATTACTGCAATTCAATAGGAATTTGCTGTAACTCAGGTATGGAATGTCCAATCTGCCCCAAACTTCACACGTTTGATAAGAGTTCTGTCCTGAACACATGTCCATGCACATAATCAGTTACAGTCACAGCGCCACCTGCTGGCAACCGGAAGTGACATGTTTAACACTGTTGTGGACTCCTAATAACATATAAAAAAGTGCCAGCAAGTGCTAAACATGCTATCAACATACTTGAAAGATGCTAAAACATGCTAGCAAACACTTAGCTAAGTGCTAAAGCATGCTATTACTGCAATTAAATAGTAATTTGCTGTAACTCAGGCATGGAATGTCCAATCTGCCCCAAACTTCACACATGTGATAAGGGTCCTGCCCTGAACACATCTACATGAGAATATTCAGTTATAGTAATAGCGCCACCTACTGGCAACACGAAGTGACATGTTTAACACTGTGATGCAGTACTGGCAACATAGTAAATATGCCATTGAGTTATAAACATGTTATAAACATGTTAAAACATGCTAGCAATTCTTAGCTAAGTGCTAAAGCATGCTAATGAAATGAAACAGGAAGTTGTTGTTACTTAAGAAGCCAATGTCCAATCTGCCCCAAACTTCACACATTTGATAAGAGTCCTGCCCTGAACACATCTACATGACAATATTCAGTTATAGTAATAGCGCCACCTACTGGCAACAGGAAGTGACATGTTTAACAGTGTGATGCAGTACTGGCAACATAGTAAATATGCCATTGAGTTATAAACATGTTTAAACATGTTAAAACATGCTAGCAATTCTTAGCTAAGTGCTAAAGCATGCTAATGAAATGAAACAGGAAGTTGTTGTTACTTAAGAAGGCAATGTCCAATCTGCCCCAAACTTAACACATTTGATAAGAGTCATGCCCTGAACACATCTACATGAGAATATTCAGTTATAGTAATAGCGCCACCTACTGGCAACACAAGTGACATGTTTAACACTGTGATGCAGTACTAGCAACATAGTAAATATGCCATTGAATTATAAACATGTTATAAACATGTTAAAACATGCTAGCAATTCTTAGCTAAGTGCTAAAGCATGCTAATGAAATGAAACAGGAAGTTGTTGTTACTTAAGAAGACAATGTCCAATCTGCCCCAAACTTCACACATTTGATAAGAGTCCTGCCCTGAACACATCTACATGACAATATTCAGTTATAGTAATAGCGCCACCTACTGGCAACAGGAAGTGACATGTTTAACAGTGTGATGCAGTAATGGCAACATAGTAAATATGCCATTGAGTTATAAACATGTTATAAACATGTTAAACATGCTAGCAATTCTTAGCTAAGTGCTAAAGCATGCTAATGCTATGAAACAGGAAGTTGTTTTTACTTAGGAAGGCAAAGTTCAATCTGCCCCAAACTTCACATGTTTGATAAGAGTTCTGTCCTGAACACATGTGCATGCTCATATTCAGTTACAGTCATAGCGCCACCTGCTGGCAACAGGAAGTGACATGTTTAACAGCATGCTATTATACCCATAATAAAGGACATTTTTGTAACTGACTTTGACATACTCCCACTATATTTATCTACTTAAATGCACATTGCCCACCATGGTCTGTCTTCCTAAAGCCACCGGGTGGCGATGGCACGGGTGCGAGGGCCCTTTCAATGCTGCTTGCAGCTTTAATTATTATTATTATTCTTCTTCTTCTCCGCAATGAATCGCATTTTTGAGGGCCTAAACATGCACGAAAACTCACGAAAATTTGCACACGCGTCAGAACTGGCGAAAATTTACATCTGATATGCGTTTCAAAATTGGGCGGGGCAAAATGGCTCGATAGCGCCACCTATAAAGGTTCAACGGAGTGCGCCTCGCGTTACGTTTCACGTACGTGTACGAAATTCGGTACATACATGTAATGGCCCAATACCTACAATAAAGTCTCTTGGAGCGTAGCCCTTAACACAACAGGAAGTCAGCCATTTTGAACTTCCTCTCAGATTTTTGTGCAGTTTTTGCCATTTTCAGGCCTCGTACTTTAACGAACTCCTCCTACAGTTTTAATCTGATCATCTTCAAATTTGCTGAGTGTAATCTTAAGGCCTTTGCGACGTTAAATTGCGAAGATCTTGAGTTTTCGTCGAAGGGCGTGTCCTCGGCGGCCTGACAAATTTTGATGTTTCGCCATGAAACAGGAAGTTGCTGTAACTCAGGCAAACAATGTCCAATCTGCCCCAAACTTCACACGTTTGATAAGAGTTCTGTCCTGAACACATGTCCATGCTCATATTCAGTTACAGTCACAGCGCCACCTGCTGGCAACAGGAAGTGACATGTTTAACACTGTTGTGGACTCCTGATAACATATAAAAAAGTGCCAGCAAGTGTTAAACATGCTAACAACATACTTGAAACATGCTAAAACATGCTAGCAAGCACTTAGCTAAGTGCTAAAGCATGCTATTACTGCAATTCAATAGGAATTTGCTGTAACTCAGGTATGGAATGTCCAATCTGCCCCAAACTTCACACGTTTGATAAGAGTTCTGTCCTGAACACATGTCCATGCACATAATCAGTTACAGTCACAGCGCCACCTGCTGGCAACCGGAAGTGACATGTTTAACACTGTTGTGGACTCCTAATAACATATAAAAAAGTGCCAGCAAGTGCTAAACATGCTATCAACATACTTGAAAGATGCTAAAACATGCTAGCAAACACTTAGCTAAGTGCTAAAGCATGCTATTACTGCAATTAAATAGTAATTTGCTGTAACTCAGGCATGGAATGTCCAATCTGCCCCAAACTTCACACATGTGATAAGGGTCCTGCCCTGAACACATCTACATGAGAATATTCAGTTATAGTAATAGCGCCACCTACTGGCAACACGAAGTGACATGTTTAACACTGTGATGCAGTACTAGCAACATAGTAAATATGCCATTGAATTATAAACATGTTATAAACATGTTAAAACATGCTAGCAATTCTTAGCTAAGTGCTAAAGCATGCTAATGAAATGAAACAGGAAGTTGTTGTTACTTAAGAAGCCAATGTCCAATCTGCCCCAAACTTCACACATTTGATAAGAGTCCTGCCCTGAACACATCTACATGACAATATTCAGTTATAGTAATAGCGCCACCTACTGGCAACAGGAAGTGACATGTTTAACAGTGTGATGCAGTACTGGCAACATAGTAAATATGCCATTGAGTTATAAACATGTTATAAACATGTTAAAACATGCTAGCAATTCTTAGCTAAGTGCTAAAGCATGCTAATGAAATGAAACAGGAAGTTGTTGTTACTTAAGAAGGCAATGTCCAATCTGCCCCAAACTTCACACATTTGATAAGAGTCATGCCCTGAACACATCTACATGAGAATATTCAGTTATAGTAATAGCGCCACCTACTGGCAACACGAAGTGACATGTTTAACACTGTGATGCAGTACTAGCAACATAGTAAATATGCCATTGAATTATAAACATGTTATAAACATGTTAAAAACATGCTAGCAATTCTTAGCTAAGTGCTAAAGCATGCTAATGAAATGAAACAGGAAGTTGTTGTTACTTAAGAAGACAATGTCCAATCTGCCCCAAACTTCACACATTTGATAAGAGTCCTGCCCTGAACACATCTACATGACAATATTCAGTTATAGTAATAGCGCCACCTACTGGCAACAGGAAGTGACATGTTTAACAGTGTGATGCAGTACTGGCAACATAGTAAATATGCCATTGAGTTATAAACATGTTATAAACATGTTAAACATGCTAGCAATTCTTAGCTAAGTGCTAAAGCATGCTAATGCTATGAAACAGGAAGTTGTTTTTACTTAAGAAGGCAAAGTTCAATCTGCCCCAAACTTCACATGTTTGATAAGAGTTCTGTCCTGAACACATGTGCATGCTCATATTCAGTTACAGTCATAGCGCCACCTGCTGGCAACAGGAAGTGACATGTTTAACAGCATGCTATTATACCCATAATAAAGGACATTTTTGTAACTGACTTTGACATACTCCCACTATATTTATCTACTTAAATGCACATTGCCCACCGTGGTCTGTCTTCCTAAAGCCACCGGGTGGCGATGGCACGGGTGCGAGGGCCCTTTCAATGCTGCTTGCAGCTTTAATTACATTTATATTACTGTTGTTATATTTTTTTCTGTATCATTCTTGTATTCTCTATTTTCTTGTTTAATGAGTATTGATAGTCTTTGGATCAGCACTATTATCAGAGCAGCTGAACAGCCTCTTTATTTCATGTCAATAGATCCTGTTTTCACCTCATTCATTATGCTGATGTCTTCAGATCTGTAAATGTCCACATTAAGCTCATTTTATTGGTGTCAACAGACTTAAGCAAACGACACGATCAGCTATTTGTGACATCTGCAAGATATAGGTAAGTTTTATAACGGTGTTTATTTCAATAATCTGTGGTGAACCATGTTTCATATAAAACACAATAAACAAACAAGTTGTTTTGTTTATAATGTTACCATAAATAATTAAAGTGGGTGGATTTTTTTTTTAACTCGGTAAGTGATTTCTTCTTGTTTTTGTCAGATCTGCCCCTCCTCCTTCAGTGAAGCTCCTCCTCTTTCAGTGAAGCTCCTCCCACTGCAATTCACCAATAAATGCTGTAATATTCCCATCAGCTACAAGTGAAGACAAGCATCAAACCATCAGGAAGAGCTTAAATCTGCAAACACAGAGTTTATTGAAGGACAGTGAGAACATGAGCGATCCAGAACACTGCAGAATGAAACGCACTGAAGAACAAAGAGGTTGGTGTTTATTCCTGATTCTTCATTAGTGAGACTGAAGAACATTAAGGTTATAAAGCAGTTCATCAGATTTAGATCTGTTATAGTAAGAAAAATCTTAAGAGTTGTGAAATATAATAAAAGCAGCAAATAATATGAACCTGGTGCAATTTTTGTTTTGTTTTTTTTTGTTAGCTGAAAGTCAAAATTAGTATTATCTGAGCTGTTTTATTTTACATCTGGTTTTACTGCAACCTTGTTACCGAAATTATGGACGTATAATCTGCTGATTGGTCAATTCAAATGTCTCACATTTTGTTTGTCACAAGATCAAGAAAGGGATAAAAGAAGATTGTAAAGCTCTGTTTACACCTGGTATTAAAGGAACACTCCACCGTTTTTTGAAATAGGATTTATTCACCGTCTCCCCTACATTTAGACAGAGGTGGGCAAACGCATTTTTGTCTCAGTGCATGCATTGTCTTAGTCTGGCAGCGTCGCCGCTAGCTTAGCTTAGCATAATGAATGGAATCCTTTGTTGCTGGATAGCAGAGGTGGAAAGAGTAGTAAAATTTTCTACTCAAGTAAAAGTACTATTACTTCAATAAAATTTTACTCAATTACAAGTAAAAGTCCCGGTCCAAAAATCTACTCAAGTAAAAGTGAAAAGTATCTCATTTAAAATTTACTCAGAGTAAAAGTTGCTGAGTAACTTTAACAGCGGGGGTGTGGTGGGAAATCTCCTGTGCAGGCCTGTAACGGTATGATGATAACCGTCTCAGAAAATATCACGGTTTCTATAAACTGTATTATTAAATTATGGTTATTATTATCATCATTTAAAATGACAGTTAAAAAATGCAACATTTTTAGATTAGATTAACAACTTATTTTTATCATTAATAACTTATTAAAATGTTTAAAAAATAGAGTTCTATGAAATGTTTTTTTATTCAGAATTTTTTTCTTTTTATGATTTAATACAAATATATGATCAAAAACGGTGGTAATCAAATACAAGTTTAGCAAACGTTTTATCCTTTTAGTTTTTGACAAAGTGCTGCAAAACAGATTTAATTAAACCATGGACAAATAATATATATTCCTTAAATAATGTTTAAATAAATTGTAGTATTATTATTGTTGTAGCCTACATTCTATTGTAGGCCTAAACTACCGGTACTATATCTGTCATTTCTTCTAGTAAAACCAAACTTTTATTTTGACGGGTTGTTAAGTCCTGTTTCAGAGTGTATTTGACAATGTTTTTTCTCAAATAAAATTATGAAAATGCTAATTAGGCTTTCTCTCAGAGCAGCTCTGGAAATGTTCATGTATTCATGTCCTCGTATTGTTTGTGAGATGCTGTAAACAGCATGAACGCGTCACGTACTTGTGTATGTAGTAAGTAGACGAAACAGCACAGCTCATTCACACAGAGACACGCAGAACAAGCAGATTATATACATAGCAGTCATTTGTGTTTTAATATTCACAGATCATGTCGCGATTTGATTTACTGTACAGCTTTATTTTCGATTTATTCATCCATACATCTACCAGTTTGCGTGTTTTACGTGACATCTGCATTATACAGTAAATTCCATTTTTTTCTATATCCAAAGTATTCCCTGACCAGGGCTTCACATACCGGTATGTGTGTGCGAGTGAAATTTCGACAGTATTTCACGTTCAGCTGGGTCTGCATCACTGTCTGTCTTGTCCGTCACCTTCTCCATATTGTTTTGGGATTTTAGCTCGTCTGTTCTCCCGCCCTTCAATCAATCAATGCTGTAGTTTAGTTTCCGGAGCGCGATGTTTTCACCCAAAGCATTTTTTTTAATTTTTTTTCTACTCCGTAACGGATATGTTTTAAAATGTAGCGAATTACAATACTTCAAACAAAACATACTTAAAGGTCCCCTGACATGGGGTTATTTTATAATTTTATAATGTTTCCTGGGTTGCCCTTATACTGTTGGTACGTTTTTTAGATCAAAAATAGTCATAATTTAGAAATAAAAGGCATTTTTCCTAGCCTGATTTTAGCCTCTGATTTGAACACTCTGTTTGAAGGGGCGTGTCTGCTGTGAGACTTAAGTGTAACTGCCCATTGCTGTGATTGGCTGACATGCGTGCATATGAAATAGCTACGGGTTACTTTGTGAAAGTCTCTCGAATACCTTTACTACTGCTATTATACGTTTTTACTAATACAGCTATCGAGATTAAGTATTTAGATCTATTCCCATCACATAAAATGTTGCTGTGATGAGCATTGAGCAAGCATATGACAGTCTGTTGATCGCGAGACAACGCAGTTTCTGCACTCTCTCTAATGATTTGTACTAATACTCTTGTACTAATACGCTAATACTCTTTCCAATGCAAACGCGATGATGTACAGTAAGAGCTTCGTTGTGCAGTAACGTGTGTCATTGATTTCATAACGAGTTGTCCAGATAAACTCGCGCTGTGTGGGAAATTGATTTGATCGATTTCTGTATATAATTTGTTCACAATTTAAATAAGATTATTTTCATCCTACTAAAAGAAACGATGTGAAGTTGATATTTTAGTCACTGGCTTGACTTACTGATGCATAAATTCAATTCAATTCAATTCAAGTTTATTTGTATAGCGCTTTTCACAATACACATTGTCTCAAAGCAGCTTTACAGAAAGTGCAATTCAGAAATGTACAAAGAAAAATACAGTTAGTTAATCATGTATAAATTTAGGCATAACATATCGCCGGTGTTTAGTCGTCTCTTCACAGGCGTCGAGTCGTCTCTCCACAGGCGTTTAGTCGTCTCTCCACCGGCGTTTAGTCGTCTCTCCACAGGTGTTGGGGCATCTGAAGTCTTCGTGAGAGGCTGGATACAAACTGGAGCTGACGAACGCTATTTACCTCGGGACTAGCGTCCCGAGATAACAGCAGAAAGACAGATGGGAAATAATTAGCATAGCTGATGTTCATAATATTAATGCATTCGAACTGATTCAGAAGTAGTATAAAAGGTAAGCATTAAGTGAATGCTTGGTTAAAGAGATGCGTCTTTAATCTAGTTTTAAACTGGGACAGCGAGTCTGAGTCTCGAACAATATCAGGAAGGCTATTCCAGAGTTTAGGAGATAAATGTGAGAACGCCCTCCCTCCTTTAGTAGACTTAGATATCCTAGGAACGACCAGAAGCCTCGAATTTTGTGATCTTAAAGAGCGCGATGGATTGTAGGGCGATAGAAGGTCTGTTAAATACACAGGAGCTAAACCATTTAGAGCTTTATAAGTCAATAGTAATACTTTGTAATTGATACGGAACTTAATAGGTAACCAGTGTAGAGATGATAAAATTGGTGTTATATGATCATATTTTCTTGATCTAGTAAGAACTCTAGCGGCTGCATTTTGCACTAACTGTAGTTTGTTTATTGAGGATGCAGGACAACCAGCTAATAAAGCATTACAGTAATCTAGTCTCGAGGTCATGAATGCATGAACTAACTTTTCTGCATCTGAAACAGATAGCATGTTACGTAGCTTAGCAATGTTTCTAAGGTGGAAAAAGGCTGTTCTTGTAACATATGAGATATGATTTTCGAAAGTCAAGTTGCGGTCTAGTATAACACCCAGGTCTTTTACTGTAGTGGATAAAGTAACAGGACATCCTTCTAAATTAAAGTTGTATTGTAAGGGATTTTGTGGGTAGTTTTTTGGACCAATAAGTAATACCTCCGTTTTATCTGAATTTAATAGCAGGAAATTACACGTCATCCAGCATTTTATATCTTTTAGACACTCTGTCAAGTTAGATAAGTTAGTGTTTTCCTCTGGTCGTGATGAAATATATAATTGAGTGTCATCAGCATAACAGTGAAAACTAATTCCATGTTTTCTTATAATATTACCAAGTGGCATCATATATATTGAGAATAGCAGAGGGCCTAGGACAGATCCTTGCGGCACTCCATAGTCTACTGATGTTATCTTTGATTTTTCCCCATTTAAACAGACGAAATGGTAACGGTCTGATAAGTACGATCTAAACCAGCTTAATGCCTGTCCCTGAACACCAGTGTAGTTTTGTAGTCGATCTAAGAGTATTTTATGATCTATTGTGTCGAACGCGGCGCTAAGATCAAGTAGAACTAGTATTGAGATACAGCCTTGGTCAGAGGCTAAGAGTAAATCATTTGTAATTTTAACTAGCGCAGTTTCTGTGCTATGATGCGGTCTGAATCCCGACTGAAATTTTTCGTAGATATCATTTTTTTGCAAGAAAGAGTACAATTGAGCGGACACAATTTTTTCTAGTATTTTAGACATAAATGGAAGATTTGAGATGAGTCTGTAATTTGCTAGGTTATTTGGATCTAATTGCGGTTTCTTAATGAGAGGTTTTATTACTGCCAGCTTGAATATTTTTGGAACGTGACCTAAAAATAAAGACGAGTTAATAATATTGAGAAGAGGCTCTTCCACTACAGGTAACACTTCTTTAAGTAGTTTAGTGGGTATTGGATCTAATAAACATGTTGTTGGTTTAGATGCAATGATTAGTTTATTTAGTTCTTCCTGTCCTATAGTTGTAAAGCGGTGTAGTTGTTCTAGGGGGGCCATAATTGAGGCCGAGTCATAAGACACCATAGAGGATTGTACATTTACAATTGTGTTTCGGATGCTTTCTATTTTCTCATTGAAGTAATTCATAAAATCATTACTACTATATTGTAACGGAATATTTTGCTCTGGAGATGTCTGATTATTTGTTAGTCTAGCCACGGTGTTAAATAAAAACCTTGGATTATTTTGGTTATTTTCAATTAATTTGCGGATATGCTCAGCCCTGGCTGATTTTAGAGCCCTTTTATAACGTGACATACTGTCTTTCCACGCGATTCTGAAGACCTCTAAATTAGTTTGTTTCCATTTACGCTCTAAGTTACGAGTTTCTCTCTTGATAGCATGCGTAGCACTGTTGTACCATGGTGTTTTAGTTTTCTCTCTAACCTTTTTTAATCTAATTGGTGCAACAATATCTAGTGTACTAGAGAAAATGTTGCTCATACTGCTAGTCATTTCCTCTAGTTCATCTGTTTGTTTGGGTTTACTGAGCAGCTGAGATAGATCAGGTAAGCTATTTGAGAATCTATCTATAGTGGTTGGAAGGATTGTTCTGCCTGGTCTATAACGTGGTGCAACATGACAAATTTCAGCAGTGCGTATTATGCAAGTTACCATGTAATGATCAGTGAGATCGTCACTTTGTGGTATAATATCTATATCGGTTGGATCGGTTCCATATGAAATAATTAAATCTAGTGTATGATTTAGCCGATGAGTGGGACCACTGACGTTTTGCTTCACCCCAAAAGAGTTTAATAGATCTCTAAACGCAGCCCCTAACGCATCATTTGTATTATCTACGTGTATGTTAAAGTCGCCAATAATTATTGCTTTATCGACATTGACCAATAGGTCTGAGAGAAAGTCTGCAAAATCTTTTAGGAAATCAGTATATGGCCCTGGAGGTCTATATACGGTAGCCAATGCTAGAGACAGTAAGGATTTCTTTCTTACATCTAAGAGCGTAACATTTAGCACAAGTACTTCAAACGAATTAAACCTATGACAAGTTTTCTGAGTAACATTAAGAATATCTCTAAAGATTGTTGCAACACCGCCGCCACGACCGATCAGACGGGGCTCATGCTTATAACAGTATCCTGGTGGAGTAGACTCATTTAGACCGAAATAATCATTTGGTTTAAGCCAGGTTTCAGTAAGGCACAGAACATCGAAATTATTATCTGTGACCATTTCATTTACAATAACCGCCTTAGGTGTGAGCGATCTAATGTTTAGAAGACCTAGCTTTAGAAATTGTTTTTGTTCACTGATATTTAGATTTTCTGGTTTAATTACAATAATATTCTTGCTAGATCTTACAGTAGATTTGTTGTTTGGCTTCACTAAGCGAGGAATAGACACAGTTTCTATATAATGTTCTACATTGGTACTTATATCAATTAAGTTGGGACAGCAAAGACTATGATTTGGACTTTGACTTACTAGTCAGATGGTGTGTAGCGTCTTGGAGATGTTGTCCGACAGAACAGCCGCTCCGACTCTGCTGGGGTGCAGACCATCAGGACGGAAGAGCCTAGGTCGCTCCCAAAACAGATTCCAATTATTTACAAAGAGCAGTTTCTGTTCATTACACCATGACATTAACCATTCATTTAAAGCAAATAATCTACTGAACCTTTCTTGTCCAAGTCGGTACGTGGGAAGCGGTCCAGACACGACGATCGTTGCTCTAGGCGATGTGCTGCGTACCGTCTCGATCAGGCTCCTCTAGTCCTTCTTCAGAACCTCCGTCTGCCGCAGCCTGATGTCATTCGTCCCCGCGTGCAGCACGACAGCTCCGACGCGCTCGTCACCGTTCAGGATCTCGGGAACCTGCGCAGCGACATCAAGAACACGAGCACCAGGAAAGCAGTGAGTGCGCACCTTACCTTTACCCGAGGTAGCACGGACATGGCGGACCATGGAAGTGCCGATGATCACGGCGTCGTCGCGTTCCGACTCGCGAAGAGGGGAGAAGCGGTTCCGGGTGGAGATCTCGAAGACCGGGAGGGGCGGAGAGGTTCTTGCTCTGGTCCTGGCTCGTGTCGTGACCCAGGGTGCAGGAGTGATTGAAGGCAGAGATGATCGCGTCCTCCTGGGCAGAGAAACGCACGGAGTAGACGAAGTCGGAGTCAAAGTCACAAAGTTACTAACCACTGACTTGTGAGCATCGGCGCGTGATGTTTCAAGCGCTGATTGCCGATCTCGCAGCTCGGCTTGCTTCTCCAGCAGAACACGAATCTGCTTCTCCACCGACTCCAGCTCCAGTCGTACCGAAATCAGCTCGAATGTGTCCTCACCTGCACTCAGAGGTAACGTTAGACACACATCCGATATGTTCGCCATTATAACAGATGAACAGTAAATTAGTAGTAATAGTAATCAGTAAAGCAATCCGATTGTTTTTTTTTGTTTAGTTTTTTTTTTCTTTATAAGGAATAGTATCGAGGATAAGTTCACATGATATAAAAATAGAAAGTGCCTGTTTACAATTGAGTGGTAAAGAAGAAAATCAAGGATTAATGAATCAATTCGAGGGAGCTCCAAACACAAACACAGACCGCACGCAGATGTGCTTATGCCCCGTTGATGCAGGCTCTAAGCACAATCAACGTGTGTCTGTACTTTCAGAGAAGCTTTCAGAGAAACGGGTGTAAAAGATGAGACGACGCTCGAATAGGCACGAGGCCACGCGTGAAATGCTAGCGGGCTAAAGGCTAGTAGCCGAGATTCGGAAAGTTGGATCTAAGTAGCGATATCAAAGCAATCCGATTGTTTTTTACAAGGAATATTATCGAGGATAAGTTCACACGATATAAAAATAGAAAGTGCCTGTTTATAATTGAGTGGTAAAGAAGAAAATCAAGGATTAATGAATCAATTCGACGGAGCTCCAAACATAAACACAGACCGCACGCGCATGCCAATAAACAGTATTGAACGATTTTGAGAGAAAGATTACCTGTCTGAACTTGAACTTGAATTGTTGCTTGGTAGCTCGATGATTTATTTTCAGACGTTCATCAAGGCCAGCTCTGTATTGGCCCAAGTTGAGGAAACAGACGTCGGTGAAATGTTTGGACCAGCCAAAACTTTGGGAAGTTGTGTCGGCGCATTTCCAGAGAAAATAAAATTAATCCATTGTTTCTTCAGAGGCTCGGATGAAGGAACTAAAAAATACTTTTGTGTTCATTTGTACATCCGAACACTGATCAACTGCCACGCTTCGCTCGTTTGCAAGCCATTATATCTCTCTATTAAACTTTTGTACTTCGATCGGTCACATGCCATGATATCTCTCGAGGATAAACTAAAATCGTGCGCGCGCGCGTTCATACTTCCTAGCTCGTTTTCTCATGGGCGGGTCAAAGTCTCTGTGCGGGCAAAGCAGAGAAGAGGGAGGTAACCTTTCCTCGATATGACGTAATAACGAGGGAGATTCAAGATCAGCGCGTCTAAGCTGCAGAGAAGAGAAAGATAGCCAAAGCTCGGTTTACACCGAGTGAAATTTCTAGACACGAGGGGACCAAATACTAGCCTGGTTCTACCAGACTCTCGTACATTTCATTTGTACATAGAGTCTGGCACCGCTCCATTGACAAACGTTTACTTCCTTGTAGGCGGGAACTCTATTGAAGTCTAAAACTATTGGATCTGCCCAGAGTCACTCTATCTGCCATAACCAATCGCTTACGTTTGGTCGTGACATATGTCTTTTCCCGAACCCTGTGGGAGGATGGCCATAAACACAAAACTAAGCAAAGATTGTTCTTGCTCCGGCTTTAACTTCTTTGATATTCGGCAGCGTTGCCACAACGGACCGAATGGCTTCACTCGCATCTGTCTTATTTTGAACTACAACTCAAAATAACGCACGAGTCGACATCAACGTCATCGTTCTCAGCCACTCCCTCTGTTCGCTGATTGGCCCGGTAAAAAATTGATTTCTGGAAACCGAAGTCTACAGCACAATCCCAGACGTAGTACTGAAGGAAAATGAAATTGAGCGGAAGTGCGTAGGAGGGCGGAGCCAGGCTAACCAAATACAGGCTAGGGCAACTAATATTAATGTTAAAAAACCTCAGAAAGTGAAAATTTCATCTCAGGGGACCTTTAAGTAAAAGTAAAATTACAGATTTTAAAAACTACTTAAGAAAGTAGAAGTACACAAAAAAACTACTTAATTACAGTGACGCGAGTAAATGTAATTAGTTACTTTCCACCTCTGCTGGATAGCATGTTGTGAGTAAAAGTGATCAAAAAAAAAAAAAACTGAATTACTTCTTGTGGTCTGCTTATTCACAACGAGTACAAATAGCAGTGCAGATTAAGACTTGGTGATTTCCTAGACAGAGATTGATTTGGGACTATATGGGGGAAGCACAGGCGAAGCACTGCTACTTGGGTGCAGAGATATCACGCAACATCTGAAATAAAGCTTGCCACAAAGAACCGGCAGAAGTAATGATTATGCATGAAACATTTGAATTGTTTATTAATAAACTAGTGTTTTCTTTGTCAGTGTCAACTGCAAAGATAAAGTTGATGATGCAGACTCGCCATCTTCGCAGTAGGAACGCACCTATTGAGAGAAATGTACACTTCATATGAATTAGCCTACATAAGCAGAGAGTAGCCAATTTCTTTGAGTTTTTAATTGTTTTGTTTAAAAGTAGACATTTTAAGCTTTCTATAGATATACTTCTCCGGCCTGTGAGGTAAGTAGTTTTCTAGGGGAAACATAAAACATTTTGTATTCAAATGCAAAGTTTCTCATGGGAAAGAAATAAGCGTATAATAGCAACACACTGGTGTAAACGGCCACTAAAACTTTTTGAGCTTGTCCACTTTTGACCACTTCCAGATGTAGTCGAAAACGCATTAATCCGGATTACTTTCGTAGTGTAAACGCTAGTGTTGACAAAATATCGATATTTCGATAAATATCGATACTGAAATTTCTGAACGGTACCAATACTAATTTCCCGAAGTATCGATACTAGCCGAGATGTCACTTTCACTTCTCTCCAAAGGCGCGTTGACAAACACCACACACACGCGCACTCGTCTCATTCGCTCCGGTTACATAGCAAAAGTGAAGTGACTGGAAAGATGGCGAGTGTGGCGCCTGCGCGACCAGTTTTGGTTGATAAAGAACAGCAGGAGTGCTATCTGGAAATATTTTTATATTTTTTTTTTATATGAAGCAAATGAACATGGAAAGCCGAAGTAAAAGCCAATATGCTACAGAGCAGTGCAAACAAAAGGCGCTAACACCTCTAATATAGCAAAGCACACAAAGCACACATTTGCGTTTAAATCTCTTCATCAAATAACGTTAATGTATTAACCAGCATTTATGGCCGATGAGCAATGCATTTGTTACAGTATATTTTAATCTTTGATTACAGTAGGTAATAAATACAACGGATCATTGACAGCTCTGGTCAATGAAAAAATATTAACAGATAAAACTTTGGATTTTAATTAGTAGGCTACATGTATTAGTAAATGTTAGTTTAAATCAACTTTTAACTAGGATTAATACATGTTTTGGAAGTATTTTTTCATTGTTTATTCAGTTGTTATTCAGAAAATCTGCATATAACTGCAGCAACAGATTCCATTTAATTATTTTGATTACTAATTTGTTACTTGATGCATAATATTGCACTAATTTTGTTTTTGCTTGACGTTTAAGTATCTTTTGTTGACATTGTGATTTGATTTTACTTGGAAATACAAAATATAGCATTTTTATTTACTTGCACTTTATTGGTTTTTGAATGTAGGCCTATAGCAATCTGAGAGGCTTTTGAACAAGTGCACTACCTCAGGACATTTTGTTCATGTAAACCTCATTGTCATGTTCTAGACTTGTTATATTTAGCTTTAAATTAAAATAAAATACCCCCTTAATATTGTGGCAGTTTTTTTCTCTGTGGTATCGAAAATGGTATCGAAAATCGATATTTTTCAAGGTATCGTATCGAAGTTAGAAATTCTAGTATCGTGACAACACAGGGTAAACGCTCATGTGGTCGAATGTGTTCAAATAGCCACAAAAAAACGTCTAATCTCCGCCTGCGGACCTAACGTGTAAATATTATGAGAAGTGCCCTAGCCAGACGGGATTTTAACTTTGACGGCTAAAGACCCAAGTTTGGTTTGAAGATGAAAAACTTTGTGTTTGACGATGTGGATTTGCAGCTATCAGAGCAGAAACAAAAGCTGTATTCTGTTAATCTCCAGTCGCGTTCACATGCAAACTGTGTGAGCTTATTTCGTCCATTAGATTGAAAGAATTGAGAAAGCCCATCATTTGCCGGCCCACAGACCCTCCCCTCGAAGAAATCAGGACAGAAGTGGTTGAATGTAGACAAGAGACAGATTAAAACACAAGGTGTAATTGGCATGGGCGTCGGAACCATTGTATATGGGTGGGACAAGACCCACCCACTTTTTGAGACCAATGATGTTGGACCCCCTCACCTTTACTGTCTCTAATTCAGTGCATATGTCTGCTCACTTTTCAGTTCCTTGCAGTGATCTAATTGATTAGTCTAGGCTACTTTTCCCATCTTAATAACACCGTTACCGCCAAAAAAATGTGGCGCATTCATTATTATATTTGATAGGGCTGAGAAACGATACACCAAACCCAAGATTCTGTTCATATCACAATTTTTGACGCACAATTCGATACAAACCTCAAATCTTTTGGGAGTGTGGTGATGCGATGGTGGCGCGTTCATGTAAGGGTGGAGCGCTGCCAATAAAGCACGTAAAAGCTGCCACAAAGAACCGGCAAAAGTAATGATTATGAATATGTCAAATATAGCAAGGATACATTTTAATTGTTTATTAATAAACAAGTGCTTTTTTGTGTGTCGGCTGCAAAGATGAAGTTGACGATGCTGACTGCGATCTTTGTAGTTGTGAACGCGCCAGAGAGAAATGCACATTTCATACAGATTACATAAGCAGAGAGCAGTCTGTTTTCTTTCGTTTTTAATTGTTCTGTTTAAAAGCTTTCTATAGATGTAATTTTTTTTTTCAGGTCTGTGAGGCAAGTAGGCTACCTTCGGTTCATTTATGAGACGAGCTCCAGTTCACGCGCCAGCGCCTCCGTGTCATGATTATTGTCTGCTATATTTACTTCTTATTTATTAAATCCAGGCAATTTTAAATATTAAAGGTGCCCTAGAATGTTATTTTTTATTATTTTATAATGTTTCCTGGGTTGCCCTTATAATGTTAGTATGTTTTTTAGATCAAAAATAGTCATAATTTAGAAATAAAAGGCATTTTTCCTAGCCTGATTTTAGTCTCTGATTTGAACACTCTGTTTGAAGGGGCGTGTCTGCTGTCAGAACCGGCCACTGCTGTGATTGGCTGATATGCTTGCATATGAAATATGACCCGTGAAACTCTCTCGAATACTTTCACTACAGCTGTTATGTACGTTTTAACTATTACAGCTATCGAGATTAACGAATCGTGAGATGTTTTTAAAGTATTTAAATCTATTTCCATCACATAAAATGTTGCTGTGATGAGCATTGAGCAAGCAGATGACAGTCTGTCTGTTGATCGCGAGACAACACAGTTTCTCTCTCTCATGCTTTCACCAATGCAAACGATGACATACAGTAAGAGCTTCGTTGTGCAGTTTAACAGCGTCATTGATTTCATAACGAGTTTGGCAAGAGAGATAAACTCGCGCTGTGTGGATTGTTCTTTGACCGCTTTCTGTATACTTTATTCACTGAGAATTAGCCTATTTGACGTTAGTTATGTATGCTCGTTACTTGGAGTTTGCTATTACTGTACTATGATCTTGCGCTGGAACTAACACAGTGTAAATTATCTTGAATAAAATCACTACTTACCGGTTGCGGGAATATAGTTGGAATTACCCCCTTCTTCAGTTTGAGACGCTGAGAGAAGCTTGATATTGTCCCAGGTTGGAAAATAAGTCCGTGGTGAAATGGGTAGAGCAAACTAACAACTTCTAATTAAACTGTTGCGGTATCCGATTATAGATAAACATCATCCACGCCTGTTGACATTTCTTTTCTGTGGGAAGGGTATGAAAAGTCCTCACATCCCCTGGAACATCAGCCTGGAACATAGCATTTATTTCCATGATCTGACATTTTCTCTCTGATCCTCGCTTGCTCCGATGACTCGGCTGTGCAGTGCTTGTCATTGAGGGCTGGGATATGCAAATATTTGGAGGCGTGATCCCCGACTGTTGCGTCACAGTCGGTATTATGTGGAGATTCGCCTGTTTTTCAGGGGTGTTTTTTAAAAACGAATTTAAATAAGAAGGAGAAAACAATGGTGTTTGAAACTCACTGTATGTCATGTCCATGTACTGAACTCTTGTTATTTAACTATGCCAACATAAATTCAATTTCACATTCTAGGGCACCTTTAAAGATTAGGGGTGTCACCGAAATTAAGTCACAATCTCGAACTTCGAAATAAAAAACGGAATCGTCGATGCTGCCACGCCCCCATGTCACGCCCGTTCGGATCTTTTTACTGACTCTCTTTAGTTCGATCTCGTTCATCAAAATGAACTAGGCCTAATCCTTTTTTTCTAGTCATTTCGTTCATTCAGGGGCTTTAAATGTTATACTTTTAACTGGCAAATTCCCCGAACACATCCACCTACATAATGCAGTCAAAAATAATTTACAGGGAACAAATAATTACTTTACCTTCCGAGTCTTTTGTTCATTTGTAACGTGACAGAGGCAATGAAAAGCTAGTTCATGAACAACTTATCACGGCGCGAAAAAAAAAAACACACGTGCTGAAAGACTGTGAGTAGTCTAACTTAGCTTATTCTCTGCCCGAGCCCGAACTTGACCCGACCCGGGCCGATATTTCCCCTCACTATCCTCGGACCGGGCCCTTGATCTAGACTAGAGACGTGCACTCGCAATAGATTGCGGCGCGGGACTAGATTTGATGGCCGAGCGCGGGCGTGAGCGGTAATGCACTCACTAAACGATTCGCGGGACTCCCTCAAACTAGAAATATCTATGAATAAAACATAAAAACTAATACATTTTTATTTATCTGTTGCAGAAAAGCTTAAAACAAAATAGAAACGATTTACAGGCCAGAGTTTCTATTTATAACATGCTTTGCAGCATTGAGCGATTTAGCCAATCACAGATATATGTGTTGATTTCTTAAACGCAATGGCCAATCAGAAGCATTTAAGATAGACTTCCCTCACCGCTCAAAACTGACTTTTTGTTCAGTGCTGAATTCTCTATGCTGGCAAATCCTCTAATTATAACAAACAAAGTGTATATTATGAAATATTCATTGTGCAGTCAGCTTCATTGATAATAACAGAGATGTGTGAGATCACGATTAACTGATGTCAGCTTTTTAGGAGCAACAGCAACCTGTGCTTACAAAAAAATAGAGCTAAAAATCGAGAATCGAATCGAATCATGACCTTAGAATCGAAAATGTAATCGAATCGAGGATTTGGAGAATCGTGACACCCCTATTAAAGATAAAATTAATACAAAACGAAATTTACTTTAAACAAAGGCTTTGTGCTTTCTGTTTGAGGTCTCTGTGAACGTTTTAAAGCAGTCTTTTGGTGCTTTTCCACTGCATGGTACGGTTCGGTTCGGTACGGCACGCTTTGGCGCTTTTCCACTGCATGGTACGGTACGGTTCGGTTCGGTACGGCTCACTTGTGGTGCTTTTCCACTGCATGGTACGGTACGGTACGGCTCGCTTCGGCTCGCTTTAAATGGTACCTGATCTGTTGAGGTTCCAAGCGTACCGTACCGGTACTAAAATGTGACGTGAAACACTGCAGATCACTGATTGGTCAGACAGACAGAATCGTCACTACCAGCGTCATTGGATTTGCGACACGAGACACTAAACCCGCTATACAGAGTCATATAACCAGTAGACAACAGCCAACGCGGTAGCACCTGTGTTTTACTTTCTTGAAAAAAAAAAAAGAATCAAAACTCTAAAAAAATAAATGGCTGAATCGTGGTCGAGGTGCAGACGTTCCTCTCGTATGGGGCGCTGTATGGGGCAAAACGGAATGAAAAGGTGTTCCAAGTAGCTCAGCTCTTAGACCGCACATGGCTAACACCGGACCTACAAACAGTGTAATGATCAGTCCCACCCACTTTGAAGGGGTACTAACTGCAGTGGAAAAGCAACCGCGCTAAAGCGAACCGAACCGTGCCGTACCGAGCAGAGTCGTACCACGCAGTGGAAAAGCGAAGCGAGCCGAACCGTTCCGCGCCGAGTCGAACCGAACCGAACCGTGCCGTACCATGCAGTGGAAAAGCGCCATTTGGTGCCGCTTTCCCAGTGCGGTCAAGTCCGTAAGAAAACTGTCAAGTCTGTATCAATGCTTTTTCCTCATAAATGCGAACACAGAAAATGTTATGTTCTGTGGAGAGCGAACCCTTCTTCATCCGGTGCAGTATTACTTTTGGTTTGCGCAGTGTAATTCAGAGAATTATAAAAAAAATATTTTGCCACCTACAATATTTTTTGTCAGATCCGTAATGCATGTGTATTTCCCTCATGTTAAAGGGCCTATATGCAACTTTTTCCCCAAAATAAACATAACAATAGCCTTTTTATTTTACCATTTATGACTCAAACATCTCCTGTTGAGCATACTGACACCTTGTCCGCTCACAGTGGGTGCACCTATAAGCCTGTATCCTATTTTTCCTATTTTCTGTCGGGTCGGATTTTTCCCGCGCTGTCTGCGGATGTGACGTCAAGCGCGTCACTCTGCCACCACCGCTAGTCAGCAAGTAGCCTACACTCGCAAACTTATCTCAAACAATATATGTATTTGACTGTTCTTACCTCTGTATACAATGTTGACCTCCTTGCAGCAGATGACTTGTGAAGTGTGCACGCACGAGCGTGCACTGCGAGCAGAATGGAAGAGCAGTTCTGTTTTTTGGCCACAGGTGTCAGTCGCGAGTTTAAATTTCAGAAAAACGCATATAGGCCCTTTAAATATAAAACGCATGTGTAGACTGATATGTCTGGACTACTTTGAGTAATAA
Organism: Chrosomus eos; assembly: GCA_036326025.1. Lineage (NCBI taxonomy): Eukaryota > Metazoa > Chordata > Actinopteri > Cypriniformes > Leuciscidae > Chrosomus > Chrosomus eos. Next base: position 121,984 of record JAZAVI010000301.1, on the reverse strand, counting down.
AGTAATAAACAAATTTTGTTTTGTTTTATTTTATTTGCACTACAAAGAGTGTATAGGCCTATTTGTTATTTCTTTTTGATAGTGCTTAACAAGAATAATTTAATTTTGCCCAGTTGTGGCCTGTTGAGGGGCAATAAATATTAAAAGTTCTATAACATCTATTGTGTTATTTGTATCGATCCACTATATAAACATAATATCTACAGACATGGAATTTGATTGGAGGCTAGTCTCACTTTGTCCCACAGCAACATTAAAATAGTTTAGATTTGTGGACATTGTTTCATGTTAATAATGTATTGTATTGTATTAAGTGTCTATTTCATTATAATATTCAGATTTATCATAAATAATTGAAAATGCACATGTATTTTCCGTTAAAGTTCCGATAAAGAGGGGTGGAGGTCACTTTTGAGCATTTAAAAATGTACTGGAAAGTAACGCAATAGTTACTTTCTAAAGTAACTATTTACTTTTATTATTTGTAAATGAGTAACTATTGAGTTACTTTTTGAAAGAAGTAACTATACTGTAACTAATTAATTTTGAAAAGTAACTTACCCAGTGATCACTTGTCAGTCAAATCCATTCCACTTGAGGAATGCCCTAATAAATTAAACTCCATTCTGCGTTTTAGCTACAGTGTTGATTTCCACTTGGCTTATTACAAACCCTAAACTTTTCAGGCTAGACGAGCCAATGCGCATACTGCTGTCCTAAGCGTGAGTCTCAGGTTCCTATGGGACATCATACGAAGTTCATACGAAGGACATCCTATGGGACATCATTAGAACTGGTTGTTGAGAGACGGAGACGCGCAGAGACGGCAATTAACGCGCTGTTTGATTTGTGATCGTGCTTATACCATTCATTCGAGTAGCCTATATTCAATAACGCTTAAATCATTTAAATACATACAATAATATACAATATCCTATTTGAGTTGATCTTACTCTTGCTAAGCTGTGATTTCTGAGAGATGCACGGATTTGCGCTCGTTTCATTTTTACTCTCACTCATTCACTTCACTCATTGTTGCAGATATTTTAGATAAGGTATATTTGGCTCCGGGAACACGCTAACCTACTCCAGAAAAAAAAAATCTGGAGGATGACCCACCCACATTTTTTTTGCTTCCAATGCCCATGGTAATTGGGAATGTGTCTCCCTCGTCGTCTTCTGATCGAATCAACCTAAACGCATCTTAAAGGAACACTCCACCGTTTTTTAGAAATAGGGGTTATTCACCCTATTTGTGTTCCCCCTAAACGCAAAGTTTCAATGCAAAACCTTTTGCAAGCTGACGCAAAGTTTCTCGAGGAACATAAAACATATTGCGACAGTCAGCGAATCCACCATTTAAATAATAATAATAATAATAATAATAATGTTGTTGTCACGAAATGTAGTTTTGAGAGTTTCTTAGGTGAGAATGTAGTTACTCAGGAACTATGTTTATATATGAGTCTCATATTTAAGGTCTATTTTAGACGCTTTCGCAGATGCGAGCTCCAGGCCGTCAGCGGTCATGTGCCCGCAGAGAACAGCTACATCATTAAACATGAGATATGAATCATTTAGCGGATATAAAACGAGCAATCTATGGGTTAAGGGAAAATAAAGTTTCATAACTTTATATTTAGGCTATATTTAACTTAAACCATGTACTATAGTTCTGCTTTTGTACGTTTCACTGGAGAGTTTGCTTGCATTTATTTCCTATTGTCTTTTATAATGGCTATTTTTGTTCATTTAAATATTGTTGTTCAATAAATATATTATTTTATAGTATGCTGTAATTGGTATTGAGAAATGGTCCATTAGTGACTGATATATGGACTTCAGGGAAAGTTACAATATTACACTATTAGATGGTGGCAAAGACTGTCTTTAAGAGTTAGTCAGAACAAGGAACTTGTTTTAGCTCTGTTGGGGAAATCTGTAAAAGGACAAAGACAAAGATCGCTTTCCTCAGTGGACATTCAAACTAAATTGGAATAATGGATATAATATTATGGACATCGACCTGATGAATGAATGCTATATCAGATGCAGGTAATACGCTAGTTTAGTCAATCTCTCTCATAATACATCACTCTATATAATACAATAAGCTTCAATGAAGCGACTCAACATTACTTTGTTACTATTTCTAAAGTGACGTTTTAGCATTAGTAACAGAGGCTTGGGCGAAACTGTTAAACTGTCTACTTGAGATTTGAATCCGTGGCAGAAGGAAGTGGTTCTGCACAAAAGAGGGTTTTTAAAGACACTCCGTTGTTGTTTGTTATTCATTTACTCACTTGTGCCTTCGAACTGTTGAATAAACGCAATATCACACTCGTAGCTGTACGATATGGCTGTATATCAGTGCTAAAATACAGCCATATTGCACTGCTATGAGTGTGATATTGCTCATATATCTAGTACGTCAATGTACCCCTTTTCATAATGGATCAAAATCATCATAATATTGTATAATAGTTGTTTGAACACATCTCAATACTTTCTGTTATTACATGAGGGCTTTATATATTTTTTCACTACATATTTTTTCTCTTTGATTGATTTACTGACCACTTTTCTAACTTTAATTTCAGACCAGATGGATGAAAATGAAGTGGAGAAACATCAAAGAAGATCTCAGAAATCTGTAACCTGCTGCACTCAGTGTGGAAAGAGTTTCACACACAAAAAGAGTCTCGATGTTCACATGAGGATCCACACTGGAGAGAAACCGTTCTCATGTGATCAGTGTGGGAAGAGTTTTACACAAGGAGGAAACCTTCAGGAACACATGAGGATCCACACTGGAGAGAAACCGTTCTCATGTGATCAGTGTGGGAAGAGTTTTACACAACGAGGAAACCTTCAGAAACACATGATCATCCACACTGGAGAGAAACTGCACGAATGTGATCAGTGTGGGAAGAGTTTTACACAACGAGGGCACCTTCAGGAACACATGCTTATCCACACTGGAGAGAAACCGTTCTCATGTGATCAGTGTGGGAAGAGTTTCACACAACGAGGAAACCTTCAGAAACACATGATCATCCACACTGGAGAGAAACTGCATGAATGTGATCAATGTTGCAAAACATTTTTGAGGGCTTCAGGCCTGAAGAAACACCTCACAGTTCATTCACAGGAGAAACCACATTCATGTTCTTTGTGTGGAAAGAGTTTTTCACGTCTGGAGAATTTTAAAGGTCATCAGAAAATACATACTGGTGTAAGAAATCATATGTGCTTTGAGTGTGGGAAGACTTTTATCACAGCTGAAGATTTGAAACGCCACCAGAGGATTCACACTGGAGAGAAACCTTACATGTGTTCACACTGCGACAAGAGATTCAGTCGGCCAGGAACCCTGAACACACATGAGATGATTCACACTGGAGAGAAACCTTACATGTGTTCACACTGCGACAAGAGATTCAGTGATTCAGGAACCCTGAAAAAACACGAGAGGATCCACACTGGAGAGAAACCGTATCACTGCACTGCATGTGGGAAGAGTTTCACTCAATCATCTCATCTACACAGTCATATAAAAAACAATCACAGTAAGTAGATCATCTTCAGCCGATGCCGCATCTCTTCCCTATTAGTCAGTCCTAACCAGCCAGGAGTAACAGGACAAAGAAACACCATATAAATTTGTCACAGTGAATAAAGTTAATGTTCATTTAATTATAAAATATTTAAGGCGAGACACGGCAGGCAAAAATGTATTTTTTTTTTTCACTGGTCAATTTTGAGATTTTGGGATATTTGTCTTCAATAACATGTCTTCTTTCAGACTTGTGGTGAAAAATTCTAAAATACACATTAAGGACTTTATTTTACTACACTTTGTCTGTTTGTGTCTGTAGATTTCTCATAAATTCTTCAAAAGTTGGCATTTTAAATCCTCCCGCTGCTCCGCGATCGCGATCTGCACCCTGTCACCACACACACCGTTAGAAAGCTCTCTTTCTCCTGAACAACGCTGTCGGATCCAAATATGGTCATTTCCTTTTTATCAGCAACCAATCGCGAAAGTAAAAGGGGGGATTGCACAATCTCATTGGCTGATGCTAAATCTTTAAAGCCAGTTTTCTCAAAATGACTTTTCTCTCATACTCCAAGTCCGAAATCTCCACTTCAGTAGCACCTATATACACCAAACTTTCCAGTTTTGTACCTAGTTATATTATGAAGACATTTACAGAGGGATTTGTAAATATATTATTCCTAGCCTGATTTATATAACATTTTATTCCAAAAAACATGGCGGAAATCATTTTTTTAAGGCTATTGGCAGTTTATTCTGATTTACAGGATAACAAAAGTAGATATCCATAAATCCCTCTGTATTTTTTTTCCCATCTAATATGTGAACACAATGAAAAAATTATTTTGAACCTGGCTTTATCCAATACTCTAATATAATCTAATTAATCTAATCTAATTTATATTTCTAAATATATATCTATATTTATAGATATCTATATATCTAAGGCCAATTTATACTTCTGTGTCGGGTGCGCGCAGTAGGTAAGGCGTAGCATACGCACAGACGCGTACCATACCATACTCCGTAACCTGACGCGCACCTCCTCAAAAATGTAACTACACGTCGCGGCGTGGACCGCAAGATCTGTGATTGGTCGGCTTGGTAGCATCGCGTTTCCTCCAACGCATTTCCGGCGTGTTCTTCTGCACCGCCCGCCATTTTTAAATTCTAAGTACAGCGAAACTGTTAAAAAAACGTCTCAGGTTACTATTGTAACCATAGTTCCCTGAGAAACAGGGAACGAGACGATGCGTCAAATGACGCTACGGGAACGCCTCCAGCGTGAATGCGTCTGAAGCATCAACTTAGTCCAATGGAAAGAGAGAATGAGCGTCACGGGCGGGTGACGTCATGACCAGGAAATGATAAAAGCACTTCCGCTGCAAAACGGCAGTAGCTTCGAAATTTGCCGAAGCAAGCCGATCGCAGGGACGCAGGAAGTATGGCAGAGGGACGCATCGTCTCGTTCCCTGTTTCTCAGGGACCTATGGTTACAATAGTAACCTGAGACGTTCCCTTTATCGAAAGGGAACTCGCGAAGCGTCAAATGACGCTACGGGAACGAGAATACCCAAAGCGCCATAATTCCAATTACCTGAGTGTCAGTCTGTTGTACTAAGCACCTGAGAACCTAGGGCCTTAGCATCCAGGTCTAAACTGTAAAATCTGACGAATGTGAGCAGAAAGGAAGCCCGCCGCATCACAGACATCTTGAAGAGAAACTGCATACAGTAAGGCTTAGAAGCCGCCATACTCCTAGTCGAGTGAGCTCGGACCACCAAAGGACAAGGCTGGTTCGAGTACTCGCATGCAAGTGAAATAGCCTCAACTATCCACTTACTGACCGTCTGTTTAGAAGCAGGAAGACCTTTCTTAGGTGATCCCAAAGTAAATCAGTAATATGTCGGACTTCCTCGTTGAGGATGTCCGAACACATAAGTGTCCAGTGGTACACTGGGCACAAGAGGTCAGCTCTTTCCTGGCCCGAAAAATAGGGAGAGGGCAGAAACCTGCAGCACAATAAGCCTCGGAATAATGGTAGGCAACTTTATGCCTTGGCCATCCCCGGTGCACTCAGGCAGTTGGGTACCGAAAGGGCCTGAAGGTCTGACTCTATAGGGACGAATAGTTAGCAGAAAGTCTTAAAAGAAAGGAATTCTCTGAGACCAAATCTAAGGGCTCAAAGAGAGCCCCAGATAGGCCTAAACTATTGTAAGGTCCCAAGCCGGAACCCTAGTGCAAGTTGCAGGCCTCAGCCTCAAGGTGCCACGAAGGAAACGAGTGATCAGGGGGTCTCGACCCAAAACGTACCATCCACCAGGGCGTAGAAAGCTTTTTTTTTTACAAAGGCCGCCACGTATACCTTAAGTGTGGAAGGAATAGACCTGACACAAAGCGTTCTTGCAGAAACTCAAGTACTGTGTTTACAGAACAGTTAACCGGATTCCACTAACGCTGTAACACCAAGACGTGAAAAAACTCTCAAAATAGTGAATATAGTTTCCTCGTAGCGGGAGCTCTGGAGCTAGAACGGTCTCAACAACCTCAGTTGAGAGACTACTCTAAATGAGTTGGGCCCCCTCAGAGGCCAAACCCACATATCTCCTGATCGGGATCTCCAATGGAGGACCGTCTAGAAGATGGATCAGGTCCGAAAACCAGATCCGACTTGGCCAGCGTGGTGCTACTAGCAGTAGGCTTATTCCATACCGACGAACTCGCTCCAGAACTCCTAGGAGCAGAGCAACAGGGGGAAAGGCGTACAGACGTAGCCTCGGCCACGTCTGCACCATAGCAACCAGCCCCAGAGGGGCTGGGTGAGTAAGTGAAACCAAAAGAGGACAGTGCGTCGTATTCTGAGACGCAAACAGATCCACTTCTGCTTGGCCATAAACCTCCCAGATTTTCTCCACCGCCTCGGGGTGGAGTCTCCAGTCCCCTGGCCTCAGCTCCTGCCTCGACAGGATGTCTGCTCCTATATTCTGGTCTCCAGGAATATACACTGCCCTCAGAGAGAGTACCTTCCCCAGAGACCACAGGAGTATCTGGTGCCAAAGACCCCCCTGACAGTTCAGATAAGAGACCACTGATGTGTTGTCTGTTCGAACGAGCACATGATGGCCTCTTAGGTCCGGAATGAAATGTCTCAACGCATTGAAGACGGCCATCATCTCCAGGCAATTTATGTGCCACGAAAGATGATGGCTTTTCCACAGACCCTGAACCGAGCGGCCCTCCATTACCGCTCCCCAGCCGGTGAGGGAAGCATCTGTCGAGACAGCAGCTCGATGACGAAGAGCTCCCAACACCGGACCCTGGGTTAAGAACCAGTGCTTCCTCCATATCTCTAAGGCACGAAGGCATCGCCGCGTCCCTTGATCATACGGAGTGGGTTTCCCCTCGGGGAGAACCCTCTGGTCCTGAGCCAGCACTGTAAAGGTCTCATGTACAGCATGCCAAAAGGAATTCCGTTGGACGCTGCTGCCAGTAGACCCAACAGTCTCTCGAACTGTTTTACAATGCGTGACTGGTTTTGGGTTAAGAACCAGTGTTTACTACATATAACTAAGGCACGAAAGCATCGCCGCGTGACCTAGATATACGAAGTGGGTTTCCCCTCGGGGAGAACCCTCTGGTCCTGAGCCAGCACTGTAAAGGTCTCATGTACAGCATGCCAAAAGGAATTCCGTTGGAAGCTGCTGCCAGTAGACCCAACAGTTTCTCGAACTGTTTTACAGTGCGTGACTGACCTAGCTTTAGCTCTTTGATGGCTACCAGGATAACAGCTACACGAATGGGCGATAGGTTGGCCCTCATCGTCACTGAATCCCATACCACACCAAGGAAAGTGGTCCTTTGTACTGGAGAAAGTACACTCTTCTTGGCATTGAGCCTCAACCCCAACATCTGCATATGAGCGAGAACGACACCTCGGTGCCGAACCGCCAACTGCTCTGATTCCGCTAGAATCAGCCAGTCGTCAATATAATTCAGAATGCGTATGCCCTAAAGCCATTCTTGAGAGGGGCTAAAGCTGTATCCATGTATTTCGTTGAACGTGCGGGGTGACAAAGCTAGGCCGAAAGGAAGAACCCGATATTGGTATTCTTTGCCCCTGAAAGAAAACCTTAGGAACTTCCTGTGCTGAGGGAGGATGGAGATATGGAAGTATGCATCCTTTAGATCTATCATGACAAACCAGTCCTCGGATCTGATTTGGGTCACGATCTGTTTGAGGGTCAGCATCTTGAACTTTAGTTTCTGAACTGACCGATTAACAGGGGAAGATCTAAAAAGGGACGCAACCCTCCATCCTTTTTTGGAACAATGAAATAACGGCTGTAAAAACCCGACTCTCTGTCGGGTGAGTACACCTGTTCTATAGCTTCTTTTGCTAACAGGGCCTTTACTTCTTGCTCCATTACCAGAGCCTGCTCGGGATGCACCACTGAAGGTGCACCCCGCTGTAATGAGGAGGACGAGAGCCAAACTGGATTCTGTATCCTTTCTCTACGATCTGCAGGACCCAATGAGAAATATTCGGCAGAAGCTTCCACGCTGCCAGAAAATTTACTAAGGGAACCAGCCTCTTGAGGCTGGTCTCTGGTGTTACTGAGAGAGCCAAATCTGGAGCCTGAAACATAATGGCAGGATCTACCTGACCTGACTGCTCTAAAGCCCCCCTCAGAGGGCGCGAAACCAATGCTATGCCGCAGCATAGCATCAGCGACTCGCTGGAGGCCGCTGCGCCCTGAAGCACCGGAGGTGGCAGGGTTGACAGGAGGGTCTCGTGAGGACCCCGAAATGGAACGGGCACCGTGTAATGAGGTGTACACCACTCCACTTCGGTCGGGGCTGTCCTCACAGGCCTGACGCCTAAACATCAAGACCCTTTTTATTTATTTTTTTTTAACCGAAGTCGTCTTCGCCTGAAGAACGGTCCTCAGATCCGGCTAAGGCTTAGATGACTTCGGTTGAGAGGGTTGCGTCTGTCTCCAGTATCTACGTGGAGGAACACGAGACGCAGCACTCTCTTTCTGTGCACATAATATGATGAACTCAACGGCTGGGGCTGCTCACGCCCAGCAGCCCCAGGGGGGCTGGACACGGCGAGGGAGAAACTTTATTATATATATATTTTCTCATTTTTATATATATTTTATATATATTATATAAGGCTCATCTATTCGCAAATAGATGGCGAATCTAATTCAACAGTGTGTGCTTTCACTTTCTATACTCAAACATTTAACCTCCTCGGAGGAAGAGTATTGAAGGAAAAAAGGGCTGTCTCTCCCCGGGCGGAAGAAACCGCAGAGCGTGCTTCCGACACCGGGGAGATAGCGCTGGATCTTTCGGGTAAGGAAGAAGAAAAGGCCCTCGGACCCGTCTCCAACCCCTCCAAAAGATCCTTCTGCGATCCCCAGGAATGCATTCTCCGCGCTGCCTCGGCAAACGCGGGTCCTGATCCCTGAGAATCGCGAGCCTGCTACCATCATACAGAGTGACAGGCGAGAGCAGAGCATGCTATATTTGGTAGCATTTCACAGTCTCAAACATGCTCTACTCCCAAACAAATGACACAAAGCTCGTGTGTGTACCCACCCGTTAAATAACGCGGGCAGGGAGGAACACACTGTTTGTACATTTGTTTCGCCATAACGTTTCCAACAATATTGCAACAGACAACAATAAAAAGACAGAGACAGTTTTGACACAGATCGCTTGCTGAGGCAACAGAGGCTACTGCCGTTTTGCAGCGGAAGTGCTTTTATCATTTCCTGGTCATGACTTCACCCGCCCGTGACGCTCATTCTCTCTTTCCATTGGACTAAGTTGACATAGATGCTTCAGACGCATTCACGCTGGAGGCGTTCCTGTAGCGTCATTTGACGCATCCCGAGTTCCCTTTCGATAAAGGGAACTAAAAATTAACTGCTTTTCCACCTCGATAAGCTCCAACTCCAACATGATCCGCTCTCTTTCAGTCGCCATTGCTTGTAGTAACCTAAACTCAAAACAGTCGCGAGGAATCTAAACACAATGGAACATTGAAACCCTCCGCCGCCAACTAGCGTTTCGGCGCTGTACTGCAGAGCAACACAGACCTAAACGCAGAAGTATAAATGCTCACGACGGCGTCGCCTACGTACGTAGCCTACGTGCGTAGCCTACGTGCGTAGCCTACGCCGTACACTTCGGCGTACACTCTATGCAGAAGTATAAATTGGCCTTTAGGAGAATCCTGTTCTCTGCTTTGGGTGGAGTCTCTTCAATATATCTGATAATACTCTCCTCTCCTCTGAAACCAGGTGCTACTCCCTGGGGTACATGAATAGACCCAAAACAACTCTAAAAAATATTTGTACAGAGCAGTCTTTGTGAAACTGTAACCAGGAAAACCCCCATGCAGTGTGTGTCAGTGGCTTCTCGAGTCATACACTCACACACATCACTGTGCGTCTCTGTCAGGAATGCATTTCTTACTCTTAGAGTCATCTTTGAGCAATTCATATTATGTATTTATTATTTCTGAATTGGCTTTTAATCATTTAATTGTGGAACTGGCATGATACATTTTACCTGGCAAATAAAATGTTATATTTGATTTATTCAGCATTACTCTGAAATCATTATTTGAAGTAGATTAATGTGCTGTCTGGTATTCCCGCAAATCTATGTCCAGGATAAAATCCCACCAAAGGCACTAATGATGGAGCGTGGGGCACTGCATTATGGAGACCTCCCGATTTCTGACTATCACTGACTTAGCATGTGCATCTTGCGACTATTAAAAAATGACTCCTTTGTTATGAGTCTGCAGTGCGCGACGTCTTAAGGGTAAAATAGTTCGCACTGCATCCTCTGACTATTTCAGAACTGGCTAGTTTGTGATCATGAGCGCACATTCGCGACGTGACGTCTCAAAGCAATACCGGGTCCTTAATGAATAAATATTTGAAACTACGAGATGCCCAGAATAATCAAAGATCTAAAGTTAATCATAATCATTTTTTTATGATTATTTTCTAATAAGAAACACAATCTAAATTTGATTATCATTTGAAACTGGAGTCAGATTTACAGAGCTGAAGTAATTGAAACTAAATTCTAATAAATAAGGTGAACTGCACCGAAGCGCTGAAAAGGCATACACGCATCATACCTTTGCCCACACCGTTGGATTCCGTCGTTCGGCCAACGGGTTGTCCTTACAATTTCACTTTTCTAACTTTAGTGTGTTGCAATGCCAACGTCATGGGTTCAATTCCCAGTGAAAGCAAGGACTGATAAGAATGTAAAATGTGTACCTTGAAATGCAGAGTACGGTAAGTCGCTTTGGCTAAAAGCGTCTGCCAAATGCATAAATGTTAAATGTGTGTGTGGCGAGCAGGACGAGGCCGAGGGCCATGAGAGAGCAGCAAGAGGCCAGTGGTGTGATTACTGATGAGCCAGTCCCTCCAGGATTTCGCGATGTCGCGATCGCAACTATTAACGCAACTTCAACAAATCCACGTGAATTCAGTGCGCCTTGCAATTTTGACCAATCACCGCAACTTTTCTGCAACTTTGACCAATCATCGCGCCGCGGTCTCCTGCAAAGCGTCGTCATACGTCAGCAAACTCACTTGTTTTGTTCAGAAGACTCAGCAGATGTGGGCTGCCAACGTCTCACATTTAGGCTACCTACAAAAATAACAGAAAAGGCCAGTGTTGCCAACTTAGCGCCTTTAGTGAAAAAAAAAAGTGACTAGAGACAAATCTAGCGACTTTTTGGACAAACCTCAGTAACCAAATGTTGCCAGCACAATATCCTGCGAGCGCGAGGTTTGCTTTCTCCCTGCCGTCACATCTCTCTCTGCGTCTCTGTTCAGTGAACGGCTGAGAGGAGCAGACGTCAATGAGCAGTGTTGTTTCCACGGTGACGGACTGATCACTTATCTGCTTCTCTTTTGTTTTATATTTAAAGAATTTACCATTTTATTTTACTTTCTTTTCTTGTGTTTATCACTTGTAATACTCAGTGCATTATTCACCCAGTTAACGAACTCTCTCAATTCAGAATTTTACACATAAAAAATAGCTACTCGTTCTATTGTCTGACAAAAAAAAAAAAAAAATAAGGAAACGAGAACGGCTTTATTGGATATTCGGCTATATTATATTATATTAAAATATAGTATTAAACTTTAGATTTTTCCACCATTTAACTTTTGTGGCTATTCCTACACTCTCAGAAAAAAAGGTACAAAAGCTGTCACTGCACACTACCCTTGAGAAGGGTTCTTATATGTATCATTTAGGTACTAATATGTACATTTTGGTACCAATATGTACCTTTGAGGGACTAATATCTACTCTTTAGGTACAAAGGTGTACCTTTTGAAAAGGTACCCCCACAGTGACAGCTTTTGTACCTTTTTTTCTGAGAGTGTAAGAAAACTGTATTTTGCACTTTTATTAGTATTGGCATCTTTCAACATAAATGCTGCTTAATGTTTGTGAGGTTCTGCACATTTACATTTTTGCAGGTGCAGATCTTGTTAAAAAAAGCTTAGTTTGTTAGATTTTGCTGTCTTTAAATCGTTTGTTTTGCCTTTTTATAAAGTTACTAAAGGTTAGTTAGTGGGTTTGTTCTCGTTAACGTGTGTTACAAAGTGTTTGTCTCTGAAGTAATTTCTGGACTAAAATAGAGCAGATGCAGATGATGAACAGTGTTTTCTGTGGGACATAAGTCCCTTCGGGGTGGACTTTGGGCTTTTTCACTTAGTAAACCTATAACATGCACAAAAAAAGATATATAACGCAATAAAGGAAAGGGGGAAAGCCAAAAAGCACAATATGAGCATTTTAAGTAAAAATCTATCTACATTTGCTGTTTTAACCTAAAACCAAATGCAGAAGGCATTTCCAAACGCAACTTTCATCGCAACTTTTTAGAAAAGCGGCCGCAACATCAGGCATTTTAGGCCGCAACAATCACAAAAAAGGCCCGGGAAATCCTGGAGGGACTGATGAGCGACTCCTGCGCGGCGCACCGGTCTCGTATCTCTCACGGAGGAGCGGAAGCATAAAAGCAGGACGACGACAGTGGAGATCGAGAGAAGCCAGGCCTGGACTTGTGTTGTGTTTGTTTTGTTGTATGTGACAGAAGTCGTCCGTGAGGGGCTGCTGTCTTTTACTTTCATTTTGTATTTGTTTTATTTTTTATATTAAAGTTTGTTGAATGTTCTCCGGGTCCTGCCTCCTTCCCGTAACATCTAACCTCGTTACAGTGTGTAATGTTGCTGTTTGAGCATAAACAACATCTGCAAAGTTACAACACTCAAAGTTCAAAGCAAAGGGAGATATTTTATTTTAAAGAAATTACTTTTTAAGGACTACAACAAACAGCTGGAAGGGACTCCATGACATTGATCACTAACCCTAAAATGTACATAAACCACACCCCCAGTACAATATTTATAGATAGCCTGGACAGACCCTTGTTCCCTCGATTTTGACCGAGGGAGCAAGTCTACTTCATATGTACACTTCAGTCACCTATGTGTACCACAATGCAGTACGATTGTGACGTAACCACAAATATTGTCTAATACCCACCACAACAAGCCACTCTATGATATTAATTAGCATTTTTTTATTTATTTAAAACAACCCAAACACACCTATATACATTTGGACGCTGCATTAAACAAATTCTTAAAAGGAAAAAAATAATAATAATAAATCAACTCCATAGCTGACCCCAAGTGATCAAGGGCTTGAGGACGTTCCAATTCAGCCCATTGCAGTTTCCGCCAGTAGTGGGCACTCGTGCAACGTAAGCAATGACGTACATCCGAGTGAACGAGACGGAGGGAAGTTAGCGAGTGAGGTGGTATCCAAGATGGCGTCCTGCTAAGTTTATCAGGCTCTGCTGACAAATTTTCTTTTAACAGCCAAACTACACTGTTTACAATCGTGTTACGTGTATTTATTTACATAAACACTTCATAGTGCCCCTCGATAACTTAAAAATGAAATCTGCTACAGACAAAAGGAAAGAAAAAGAGATGTCGCGCACTTCACGTGTGTCCAATACTGGGAGTTTCCACAACTAATCGTCTCCCGGTGAGATCCTATCTACTCCGCTTCCGGAGAGCCCAGGTAAGCCCCCTTCAAAGAAAGGCAAAGCAGAAGACGACCGTGATTTCCACTCTCTCACAGCTGAAAAAAAGACGCTCGGATGCCCTGGAGAAAATGGTGAGGGACAACGCTCTTAAAATTGAAGGGCTTAAAAAGACGGTGAACTTTGTATGTGCCGAGTTGATATTAAAAGGTTACTTCAGGATTTAGCATTAAGCTTTGTATTAGTAGAAAACCAGTAGTATTTTCGAATTACCGTGCTTCCCCCCCTCATATCCCCCTGATATGAGAGAAAAATTAATTTTTAGTCTGGAAAAAATCCTCCGATGACGCAAAAATCGTCATTTTGCGTCATCGGAGGATTTTTGTGCCAGAGGCTAAAGACTACAGCCAGTGTTCCGCATGTTTTCACCACGCCCATATGGGGCGGGATCTCACTCACAGAATGAAAACATAGTGTCAGCCATTTTTCTGTAAGCTAAGCTAACAGGCTCTTGCCTCTTGCTCTGTATAGAAAGTTTGTATAGTAGGCTAATCACGACGGCGGAAGATAGTTTTGAAGTTGAAATGGCAGAAGGGGATTTCGAAGATCTGTTGCGAGAATCTGATGCTCGCGGCGACCTGTAATGTTACGAGCCGCAATACAGCGATGAACAGTCGCAGGAGACGGAGGAACAAGAGCTGGCCGGAGCGAGACCTGTACAAGCCGCACTACAGCGATGAACAGTCGCGGGAGACGGAGGAACAAGAGCCGGTCGGAGCGAGACATGTACAAGCCGCACTACAGCGATGAACAGTCGCAGGAGACGGAGGAACAAGAGCTGGCCGGAGCGAGACCTGTACAAGCCGCACTACAGCGATGAACAGTCGCGGGAGACGGAGGAACAAGAGCCGGTCGGAGCGAGACATGTACAAGCCGCAATACAGCGATGAACAGTGGCGGGAGACGGAGGAACAAGAGGCGGCCAGAGCGAGACCGGTACAAGCCGCAATACAGCGATGAACAGTCGCGGGAGACGGAGGAACAAGAGGCGGCCAGAGCGAGACCGGTACAAGCCGCAATACAGCAATGAACAGTCGCGGGAGACGGAGGAACAAGAGCCGGCCGGAGCGAGACCAGTACGAGCCGCAATACAGCAATGAACAGTCGCGGGAGACGGAGGAACAAGAGCCGGCCGGAGCGAGACCAGTACGAGCCGCAATACAGCGATGAACAGTCGCGGGAGACGGAGGAACAAGAGGCGGCCGGAGCGAGACCAGTACGAGCCGCAATACAGCAATGAACAGTCGCGGGAGACGGAGGAACAAGAGCCGGCCGGAGCGAGACCTGTACAAGCCGCACTACAGCGATGAATAGTCGCGGGAGACGGAGGAACAAGAGGCGGCCAGAGCGAGACCGGTACAAGCCGCAATACAGCGATGAACAGTCGCGGGAGATGGAGGAACAAGAGCCGGCCGGAGCGAGACCTGAGCGCTGCCAGACTCGAGCTGGGGCGGACCGGCGGTACGTGTCAGTGCGCTCGCTGTGCGCCGATGGAAACAGGTATAGAGTCCTATTGCTGTCGCAATCTCAGTGATGCCATTTTCTTCTGGACGAGATCGCTGAATCCGCAGAGATTTGAGTGTAAAAGTGTTAATATTAATTATTTGTTTAATTAAAAGTTATAACTCACATTGGCTGTGGGTCCTTTTATAAACCTTTAGTGTTACTAGAGTATGGATTAGCCTAGATAATGTATTAGCTTAGAGAAATAGTGATTTCAATAGGAGGAAAACAGTTCATATGCAGAGCTACTAAGGCTAAGCTACTCTGTTGACATGGTCCTGCCTTGCATCATATTTTTAATGTGAAAGTGTAAGTTGTGTTATATACATTAGGCTAGTACATCCCGGTACAACGCAATTTAGCACCATTTCGATGTAAATTTATCAAATAACTCACGATGTATCAAAGCAAGCCTAGTTGTATCTATTTTTCGGATTCTGCCGCCTGTAACCGGTAGGCGTGGTTTAGGAGTAAGCAGCCAAGCAAGTGCATTCTGGGAGATGTTGTCTTTCAGCCACATGAGTAAAAAATACATTTTCTGCCTTTTCTCAGTCTAGAAAGCTTCAATTTCACAAATAATTTCACATTTCTACTATACAAACGACCAATATTAAATACACATTCATCTTCCCAGAGGTGAAGTACCCCTTTAAGGGGAAAGTCGGCCATGTCGAAGCTAGACTAAATACTGAAGAAAAGAAAATGGAGCTCTGCGAAATAAGAATTGCAGAATTGGAGAGGTACTCTCGCCGCTGGAACCTGCGTTTGCATGGAGTACCTGAAAAGAAAAATGAAAATGCCAGAACCGAATCTATCTGCATTTGTGCGACCATCTTTCCAGAGGAAAGCAAAACTCTTCCATATAAGATCGACTCTGTCCACCGCATTGGGAAGAGGCTTTCGAATAGTTCAAGGCCGCGCGCGATCATTATTCAGTTCTCCTCACGTGTGATGAGAGATGGTGTGTGGAGAGCGGCGAAATCCTCAGAGTTCCTGCGGGCGAACAGTCTTTGATTAACTGAGGATCTCACTGCCTTTGACCGAGAAAGGAGGCAATTGCTGTGGCCGGCTGTTGAAAAGGCTCGCAAGGAGGGGAAAAGGGCACATTTTGTCGGACACCGCACTTTCATCGAGGGCTCTGAAATTAACCCTATGTAAGCCTGTTCAAATTGTTCATCTCATTCCAAGTGAGCCTTTTTGAGCTCTACCTTTTGGTTTTGGAGCAGGACTATTGAAGGCTGTAAGCGTACCTGACTTGGCCTTGTCAGCTGCTTATGCGTTGTCAACCTCAGTAAGCTCGGTTATTTGCTGTTCCTTGTTAAAAGAGTTATTTTTGTATGTCTATCTCTATTCTTTCTCTCAATGCCAGGGGTCTAAGAGACATTACTAAACGCAATGCTTTGTTTCTGTATGCCAAATTGATCAAGACTGATTTTTGTTTTTTTCAAGAGTCCCACTCTGTTGCCAGCGATACTGCTTTTTGGAAAAATCAATGGAACAATGATGTTTGGATGGCTCACGGTTCGGAGCGTTCAGCTGGAGTTCTGACTTTGAAAAACCTTTTTGCTGGGGACTTTTTGCACTACTTTAGTGACCCGAATGGACATTTTCTGCTTATGATAATCTGTTTAAACAATACTGTGGTAATACTAATTAATATCTATGGGTATAATAGTTCTCGTGAGAATGATCTACTGATTGATGCAATAGAAGAGAAAATTCTGCTGTGGCTTAATACATACCCAAGTGCTTTAGTTTTCATTGGTGGGGACTTTAATATTGTCCATTATAATAATCTCGATAGACTGCCACCTAAACAGTCTGCCTCTGCCAATCCTAAATTACAGATATTAATGGATACATTTGATATTATTGATATTTGGAGAGAAACATTTCCGAATATTAAATCCTATACTTGGAGTAACAAAAATTGCTCAAGACAGTCCCGAATAGACTACTGGCTTGTTTCACAATCTGTTAGGGATTTTAATGTTTCTGTTAGCATTCTCCCTTCACCCATGACTGATCATAAAGCAACTCTTATCCAATCCTCTCTATCTTCAGTTATCTCTTCTTCAAGACCTAGAGCCTCTTATTGGCAGCTTAACTCTTCTTTGCTTAGGCATGATCAATTAAAGGTCCAATATGTACGATTTTTCACCACAAGAGGGCGCAGTTTTCAACAATAACAAAGGCGTATGTTTATGACGCAGTGACGAGCTGAATGATGGGACTTGCTGTCAAGCTGATGGATCTAATAATGTTTATGGATGAGTCCAAACATTCACGTTTTTTAATATAATAGTGGTATGAAGCAGGTCGCGATTGCTAAAGAGACAGATATCACACGTGAGTCCCGTCGTGGATATAAAATATATCACACGCGAGTCTTGAGAATGGAAAAGAATAATTTTAGAAATGTAACTATTAACTCTTTAAATTTAAACGGTACGGTTATTTCTGATCCTAAGGAAATCGGCACATTGTGTGCAAATTTCTACACAAATCTTTACAACTCTAAATATTGCAAAGACTCAGCTTTGTCTTTTTTCCAGTCTTTGAAAGATGTTAGGCCATTATCGAATGCAGACAAGAGCACCTGCGATCGTGATTTATCCATTGATGAAATAATTGAGTCTATTGAAACTCTTAAAAACAATAAGTCTCCGGGCACAGATGGACTGACAGCCGAATTGTACAAAAGTTGTGCTTTAGAGTTAGCACCTTTCCTGCTTGAAACTTTTTTGGAGAGTATTGCTTCTGAAACACTTCCGCCTTCTTTATCACAGGGATTACTTACTTTAATACCTAAACCTAAGAAAGACATTCTTTTGATTGATAACTGGCGTCCAATCTGTTTGTTAAACTGTGAGTATAAGATATTAGCTTTGTTACTGGCCAAAAGACTTAAACGGGTTCTGGGTACAATAATAGACGAAACTCAGTCAGGCTTCATCCCAAAGAGGCATATTGCTAAAAATATTCGCCTTGTTTTAGATTTATTGGACTATGATGAACTGATTAAAGATGAAAGTTGTATTCTTTTTTAGATTTTTATAAAGCCTTTGATTCCCTCGAACATGAATTTATTCTGCAATCCCAGTATAAATTTGGTTTTGGTGAGTTTGTTTGCAAAACTGTCCGAACGTTATAGAAAAATGGAAACTGCTCAATTAATCTGAAATCTGGCACTTCTCCAAGGTTTAATGTGTTTAGAGGGGTTCGCCAGGGTTGCCCGGTATCACCTTCTTTGTTCTTGATGGTCGCTCAACTCCTTACTACCTCCCTGTTGAATAGGGATTAATATAGCAGATAAACACATTATTATAACTCAATTAGCTGATGATACCACACTCTTTTTAAAAAACAACTTGCAGATTCCTATTGCTCTTGATCTTATTAATGTGTTCTCAAAAGCTTCTGGTCTTTCTTTATATTTAGATAAATGTGAACTTCTTCCCTTAAAGTCTTGTTCTGCTCCATTCCTGCACAATATTCCTGTAAAGTCTCAAGTGAATTATTTGGGTATTACAATTTGTAAAGATGTCATTGCGAGAAGGAAATTAAACTTTGATCCAGTAATTACTAAAGCTAAGAAAAAGTTTAATTCCTGGCTCCAAAGAGACTTGTCTTTACGAGGAAGGGCTCTCCTCGCCAAAGCAGAGGGTATTTCTAGATTGACCTACCCTACTCTTTCTTTGCATGTGGACAAGACAATTTGTGTAGAGGTCAATGGAATGCTTTTTGATTTTTTTTATGGAAACACAAGAAACATTACATAAAAAAAATCTGTTGTCATAAATACCTTTGAAAATGGCGGTTTTATTTTTCTTGATTTTGCGTCTTTAAACAATGTTTTTAAAATCAATTGGTTGAGGCAGTTCTTGAATGATTCTGATTCCATATGGAATGCTATTCCCAATTATATTTTTCTAAAGCTGGTGGTCTCTCCTTTCTGTTAGTATGTAATTATTGTAGCCACTAAGCATAAACTTAACGCAACTGAGGGCTACGCAGAGGGTTGATGTTGGCTATAGTTGACGCGCTTGTAGTGACCGTGTTTGGCTCTCAAATAATGGAACGAGTTCAAGTTCTTATTTCATCTCTGTCGTGAGAGATATGATTTATTGTTTCACAAGGTTGCATAATCCATATCGGAACAATATTCCAGCTTCATCAAACAAAAATACCAAACATACAGCCACCTCATCCGTAGCGGTCAAAAACTATTTGGCCTTTTCCCTCTGGCAACACCTGTGGCTCATTACAGCCACTCTCTTAAGTAGAGTGAGTACAAATTACCCATGTCATGACCCTAGCACCACCCGCTGGTCAAACTCAGTAGTGCAACATAGAAATGGCTCCTACACAACCGGCCCCTAATTGCAATGGTTAACAAACATTACAATTCAACACAAAACAATTTAAGGAGCCATTACCAACCTGACTAAACATTTTAGTCGCAGTGAAATTCATACACATTACACAGAAATTGCCTTTTAACCTGCGGCTTCAAGCAACAGGCAAAGCTTTGTTACAGGACGTTGAATGACACTTGACTTGGTCTGCAAACGCACTGAACGCACAAATCCCCTTTGATCCCGGAAAGCTTCCAACACTCTTCCCAGTAGCCAAGAGCCTCGTGGGGCAGTAGGATCCATAATAACGACAATATCTCCAGGCTTTAGATTTCTCCTGATTTCATTCCATTTTTGCCTCTCTTGCAGCAAGGGTAGATATTCCCGTACCCAGCGTTTCCAAAAAAGTTCAGCAATATACTGAACTTGCTTCCATCTGCGTTTTAAATACAAGTCATGTGGCTCAAACAATCCTGGCGGCAATGATGGATTTCCTTTCATCAGAAGAATGTGGTTGGGAGTAAGTGGCTCCAAATCCATTGGATCGTCTGAGAGTTTGGTGATAGGCCGATCATTTAGGATGGCTTCAGCTTCACACATAACTGTATGAAGCCCATCATCGTTCAGGGTCTGCTGTTGAAGAACTGAACTTAGAATCCTTCTCACCATGCGGATAACCCGCTCCCAAACCCCACCATGGTGTGAACCTGCTGGAGGATTAAAGCTCCACTTAACTCCCCTTTGCCGCAGAGCTCCCTGAATTTTTCCATGATCCAAAGCTCCGAGAGACTCTCTTAGTTCCCTCTCCGCTCCTATAAAGTTAGTTCCATTATCAGATAAAATACGAGCAACTTGACCTCTTCTACAAATGAAACGTCGCAGAGCATTGATACACGCATCAGTGTCTAAAGAGTCAGCCACTTCAAGGTGGATTGCTCTGCTTGCCAGGCAGGTTAGTATGACGCCATAGCGTTTAGCTGTACCACGTCCTTTCCTCACTATAATTGGGCCAAAATAATCAATGCCAACGTTGGTAAATGGTGGTTTGTCAGGAAGAATCCTTTCCTCTGGCAAATCTGCCATCTTTTGCTCCTGCATGTTTCCATGATATTTCTTGCAACAGAAACATTCTGTAATGACCTTTCTTACAGCGGAGTTGGCGCTAGTGACCCAATACTTCTTCCGCAGTGTTGATAGCGTGTGGTTCCGACCACTATGGCCCTGCTGCTGATGAATGTGCCTGAGGATGAGAGTGGCCACATTTTGGTCCTTAGCTAGGATTAGCGGATGCTTAATCGACTCTGACAAAGAACTTCTAGTCAGTCGCCCTCCAACTCTGAGAAGCCCATCATCCAAGCATGGATCCAACCTGTAGATTGTACTACGCCTGCTCACTGTAGATTTCCCAGCTGACAAAATGGCGATTTCATCTCCAAATCTTTGTTGCTGGCAATATCGAATAATAGCCAGCTCAGCTCCCAAAAGGTCATCTATGGACAAAATTTGTCCTCCAGGCTTGTCTTTGAAACCTAGCCTCCTCCGTGGCATATTATTGTCTGTGCTCTGCTTACCAGCAACAGCAGTTTTCTCCTCCCTCCTCCTGCGGCATTTTTCCAACAGAATGGTTTTCCATTTAAGTAACCAGGCTACTGCCACCTTGAGCTTACTCCAACTAGAGAAGTAGGCCAGTAACCGGTTTGTGGCAACATGTAAGCCATCCACAGACACAACATTCACTGTGACTTCCTTCTTGACCTCCTGATCATCTGGTTCTATGATAGTTTCTACCACATTTGTTGTCCAGTTAGCTTCTGGTTTACACAAAAAACTTGGACCCTCTATCCACCTCCTGCCATGAATGAAGTCTCCAACCCTCACTCCTCTGGATGCCTCATCCGCTGGATTTTCCTTGGAGCTGATGTATCGCCATTGTGAAGTTTCAGTGGCTCCTCTTATAGTCGAAACCCTGTTCGCCACAAATGTATGGAAACGTTTATCCTTGTTGTTTATATACTTCAACACAGAAGTGCTGTCGGTCCAAAAAATGGACTGCTGCAACTGGAGTCTCAGCTCAGCCTTCAGCATAAGATCAACACGAATGGCAAGCACAGCAGCAGTCAGCTCCAGGCGAGGAATAGTAACGGTCTTTAAAGGTGTAACTCTGGCTTTGCCCATTAGGAATGCAACATGAATGTCATTCCCATCATTCAGCATCCTGAGATATGTGACTGCTCCATATCCTGTTTCACTAGCATCTGCGAAGTGATGCAGCTGAGCATGTCTTGATTGTCCAAAGCCCTTGGGCTTAATGCACCGATCGACTTTAAATTCAGACAGCATATCCAGGTCCTCCAACCACCTGAACCACCATTGCAAGATGTCTTGTGGTACAGTCTCATCCCATCCATAATTTCTTCTGCAAAGTTCTTGCAGCATGATTTTGGCAGGCAACACCACAGGTGCGACAAAACCAAGAGGATCGTACACAGAACTAGCCACTGACAACATTCCACGCCTGGTGACTGGCTTCTGCTGGATCTCCATTTTGAACTTGAATGAATCACTCTCAACGCACCATTGTAAGCCAAGAGCTCTCTCAAGAGGAAGTTTGTCTCTATCCAGATTCAGTTCAGTCAGATCTTTAGCTCTGTGTTCCTCTGGAATAGTCTGCAGTGTGGTGCGACTGTTACTAATCCATTTCATCAGAGTGAATCCTCCTGCCTGACAGAGAGTAATTAAATTTTTGACCATGAAGGCAGCTTCTTCTTCAGAGGGCATGCTCTTCAGACAATCATCCACATAAAAGTTCTCCTTGACTGTTTGAAGAACTTCAGCCGGAAATTCAGATTGGTTATCATCTGCTGTTTTTCTCAGAGCAAAGCTAGCACAACTCGGGGAGGACACAGCACCGAACAGATGGACCGTCATACGAAAATCAGCTACTTCCTTGGTGAGATCTCCCTCTGGCCACCATACAAAGCGCAGGAAGTCTCTATCCTCCTTTGCAACTCTGACCTGATGGAACATTGCTTGTATGTCGCCCATAACTGCTACAGGTTCCAGCCTAAACCTGAGCAGGACACCAAGCAATGTACTGGTCAAATTGGGACCCTGCAAGAGCTGCTGGTTCAAAGATGTTCCCTTAAAGGTCGCACCACAGTCAAACACCACCCGCAGACTCCTCTTCCTGGGGTGATATACACCATGGTGCGGGAGGTACCACACCCTTCCACTACTGTGATCCAACTGCTGTTCTGGAACTTGCTCTGCATAGCCCAGACTGATCACCCTGTTGAGGTTCATTTTGTATTCCTCATAAAACTGTTTGCTATTAAGGAACCTCCTTTTCAGCCCGAGCAACCTTTGCTTTACCACAGAGAAGTTGTTGGGCAGACATACATTATTCCTTTTAAAGGGCAGCTTCAAACTGTAATGACCATCTTCAAGTGTTGCAGAATTTTCCATAATCTCCATGAACCTGATGTCTTCTATTGAAGGGCCTTTCTCCTCTGTAGCTCTTTCGCTGAAATCATGATTGTACTGGCTGTGTAGCATTTCTTCCAATCGGCTTACGGAAATCCTGTTGACAACTACTGAAGGAGCTTCTGTTTCCAAGCTGCTGTCATTAGACTGCAAAGGGCCATTAAGGACCCAGCCCAATACTGTCTTAATTGCATATGGTCCTCCCCCTTGGCTATTTATGACCTCCCAAGGTTCCAATATCCTGGGAGCATTGCTTCCAATCAATAGCTCAACATTAGCCTCTAAGCTGGGAATCTGTACTTTTGCCAGATATGACCATTTTGCCAACTCTTCTTCAGAGACAATACTGTCTGCACTTACAGGCATTTTCTTCTGCGTGAGGACTTCTGGTAGCTTATAGAAGACATTGCTCTCCACACCAGACACCTCCAAGTCACACAATAAATTTGTTGGCATGACCCTTTCCTGTCCCATGGTTTGTAGCAGAAAGTGGGTTTGTTTACCAGACAGCCCAAGTCTTTGCATGAGATGTTCTGAACAGAAAGTGGCTGAACTGCCAGGGTCCAGAAATGCATATGTTTGTATTACTCTGCCCCCTTTGATGGATTTAACTTGGACTGGCAAGATGGAAAGAAGGCAACGATCACTTCCGACCCCTACACGACCACAGGCTTCTTTAGACACTGCGTTGTTAGGTCTCACAGGCTCCTTAGCTCGCTCTGTGTCTGCATTGGTTTGATCTCTCTTGTCAATATGAAGCACACTAGGATGGTTTTGACCGCAAATCCTACAAGTCGCACGCATTCCACAATTGCGACTCATATGCCCAGCATATAAACAGCCAAAACAAAGCTCTTTCTCCTTTAGAAAGTTTATTTTGTCCTGGTGCTTCTTTCTTTTGAACTGTTGACATTCCTTCTAAAGAGTGACCTTGCGAACAACACACACAAATTGACCTAATAGTAGAATCATTTTCTGGCAAGACTGTCTTTCTCTCTCTGAAGTTATTAGCTGAATAAACAGGGGCAATGGTGGTGGCAAAGCTGTTTCCTTTAAATCTTGTGCCTGGCTGCGACTTCAGCCTGTCGACCTTAGCACCACCTGTTCCTGGTGCTGAGTCCCGAATATCGCCAAACAAAGGGTCTGACAGAATACGGACATGTTTCTCAATGAATGCCACCAAATCTTTGAACAGAGCTCTGCGGTCAGATGTATGCATTATGTTATGTGCCACTGACCTCCATTGCTCCCTCAGCTTGAACGGGAGCTTAGACATGACTGTTCTCATGTTGCTCGTCATGTCTAACTCCTGCATATATTGTATGTTCTCCATGACATTACAGCATGAGCGCAGAAAAAGTGAGTAGGCCTGCAGTGCATTGACATCTTCTGCCCTTATAGGTGGCCACGCAAAAACCTTTTCCATATATGCAGAGGCAACCTTATACTCATTGCCATAGTGTTGTTTAAGCAGCTGCTTTGCTTTAACATAACCTAGATCAGCTGTCATATGCTGGCAGCTTCGTACCAGTTCCCGTGGCTGTCCTCTCGTGAATTGTTCCAGGTAATATAAACAATCACCTTGACTGACCTTATCCTCCACTACCTGCTCAAATGCTCGTTTAAATATAATATAAAAAAAATATATTGTATAATAATATATTGAAGAGGATCCCCATCAAATAAGGGAATCTCTCTTGCAGGCAATAACATGAAGCGTTGCTGTTGGACCAATGCAGTAGTTATTTCGTTTTGCCTTTCCATTATGGAACAGATGTTCCCCCGTTGCTGTTCCTCTACTGGCTGAGCATTGACCAAGTGGGGCCCTAAAGGTTGTGATGGTAAAATATGGTGATCGTCCGTTTGAGAACCAATCCTCTGGTTTAGCCCAGCCTGGCTTTGTTGACTAGCCTGCTGAGTTAGCATAGCTGTAG
Organism: Chrosomus eos; assembly: GCA_036326025.1. Taxonomy (NCBI): domain Eukaryota; kingdom Metazoa; phylum Chordata; class Actinopteri; order Cypriniformes; family Leuciscidae; genus Chrosomus; species Chrosomus eos. Next base: position 96,973 of record JAZAVI010000301.1, on the reverse strand, counting down.
GTTGTGGATTGCCAATTGGCAGTGACCAATCCTGGTCCTGCTGTGCGTTGTGGTGGTTTACAGGCCTGTATTCCTTTGCCATAGGATTGAGCTCATCAACAGTTACCATTCTTTTGTTTTTACTCATATAAGAACTCATTCCATTAGATGTGGCGCAAATGTCAGAGCCAGAGGCCAGCACTTCCAGCTTGGCATTGGAGGCAGCTAGCATAGCTTCCAGTTCAAGTTGCTCTCTTCTCCTTTTTAGTTGTTGCTCCTGTTCCTCCAATGCATGCATTTCCTTTAAAGATGCAGCCCGAGCAAGCAATGCAGCTCTTTCTGCCTTTTCCATTATTCTGGCAGAGTTAGCAGATTTTCCACTACGAGAACTCCTCCTGCTTGACTGTTTGCTAGGAACATTTGAGACACTGTCCTCTGGCCGGATATCATCACTGTCATGCTCATCCCTTTTATCTTTTTGAGAACCTGTTTTATCACCACATTCATCATCTTTGTTACCTTTCTTTGAGTGAATAACATATAACCAGCGGTTCACCTCAGACAGAATTTCATCATTGCAGATCATTTTTGCCTTGAACCAAATACCATGTTTTTCCTTTTCACCCTCAGGTAATATGACCATCAAGGAATCATGAACACATTTTACATCATCACACAAATCAACAAGAACACCCAGAGCTTTTTGTACACCTTCTTGATCACTTATTTGCATAAGCTCTTTGATACGTTCTCTTATCTTAGAAGCCTTATTTAATTTAACCTTCCTATCATTTTGCAACCTTTCCAACTTTTGTTCAAATGCCTTTGAAGTTAATTTTACAACACGTTTTTCTTTCTCTTTTAACACACCAGAACTACTTGCTTTACTGTTACATTCAGCTGATTGCGCAACCACCTCAGCAGCTGACGCATCTTTTTCAAATAAACTCATGTTGTATTTGAACGTCACACAGTTAGTAATCAATAGTCAATGTCATTTATTTTCAACCACAAAGTTCCTTTGTTCAGTTATTTCTTCACCAATGCATTGGAATTTTACACCCGGGTAAGTATGAGTAGTGTGCACACATTTTTATGAATGGCCATTCAATTTCTTTGTAGCGCTACAACATACCTTGCGTAGGGCGCCTTGTAGATGAATAAAATCCAGCTCACGATGTCCTCACATTGGTTGATGATAAACGAAGTTTCGCGTTGTCCTGGTACAGCTGAGCAGACTTTGGCTTGGTTCCGGACTGGCTGAGCACTGCCGCGTCCTCTCACCGATGCTGGGCTAAGCGGGTAATCTCCCCGCTGACTCCGCTTCAGCCTGTCCTCTCGCCGGGTTCCGGTGTGTAACACAGCCAGATACACATGAGCAGCTTTCAGATATCCGATTTCCAACGGCAACTCCGCATGTCTTTATCTCCACACGCGACGATCTTCCCGCTTCATAAAGGCTAGTTTTTGACTTTTTGTAGCCGCTAAGCATAAACTTAACGCAACTGAGGGCTACGCAGAGGGTTGATGTTGGCTATAGTTGACGCGCTTGTAGTGACCGTGTTTGGCTCTCAAATAATGGAACGAGTTCAAGTTCTTATTTCATCTCTGTCGTGAGAGATATGATTTATTGTTTCACAAGGTTGCATAATCCATATCGGAACAATATTCCATCTTCATCAAACAAAAATACCAAACATACAGCCACCTCATCCGTAGCGGTCAAAAACTATTTGGCCTTTTCCCTCTGGCAACACCTGTGGCTCATTACAGCCACTCTCTTAAGTAGAGTGAGTACAAATTACCCATGTCATGACCCTAGCACCACCCGCTGGTCAAACTCAGTAGTGCAACATAGAAATGGCTCCTACAATTATATCTCTAAATTGCCCATCAAATTATCTAATTTCCATAAGCAGATGCTTTTGGCCTGGCACTTAATTTACAAACACAATTTTAGTCCCCACAGGTATTTTATTTGGAATAACCATGATATCCGATATAAAAATAAAACGCTTTTCTTTTCAGATTGGTTTAATAATAATATTCTTTTGGTTTCTCAACTTGTAAATTCAAATGGTCATTTGTTTTCTTATTCTGAATTAACTAAATATTGTATTCCTGTCACCCCACGAGACTTTGCCATAGTGATGGATGCCATCCCAAGTGGAGCTGTTGCACTTGTAAAAAACTCAGCGGATTCTTTACTCTCTTCTACCTCTTGGATACATCCTTACGAGACAGCAATAGGGAAGATCTGTTTTTTTATCTAATCCCTCTCTAAGGAATAGAAAGATTAGACAACTTTTCCAGAATGATATTATTACTGTCCCTTCTGTAATATCATATTGGAGTAATTGTTTTAATGATATTTCCTGGAAGAAAGTGTGGTCTCAATCCAACAAATATTTAATCACTATCAAGGTTAAAGAGATATCTTTCAAGTTGTTACGTCGATTTTACCTAGTCAATCTTTATATAAAAAAATGTTTCCTGAGTTGGATCCCCTATGCTCCTTCTGTGGTGTGGAAGACGAGTCTGTACCTCACCTTTTTTGGGATTGTGTTTATGTAGCTACTTTTTGGAAGAAATTTTGTCTGTTTGTACGTGCTTCTTTATTAGTCAAATTTTCTTTGGTGTTTAAGGATGTATTATTTGGATTTTATAATTCTGACAAGAATATAAAGGACAAGTATTTTCTTCTCTCTTGAAATTCTCTCTCTCGTTTCCAACAATGCCAAAGCTCTAAAGTCTGTTACATTGTGCAAATAAATATTTATACTTTTGTATAAAAGGGACTCCAAGCATTTCTCATTCTCTTGAATTTATTTTAAATTATATGTTACCTCTGGCTCAATTTTTATTAATTTATTTTTTATTTATTTTGTTTTAAAGTTTTGTCTGTTTATTTTACTTGCTTTTACTATCTTTTTTGCTTACTGTTTATAAGTATGTTATTGTTGTTTAATTCTGTTTTGAGATATAACTATGTTTTTGCGGTTATTTTTGTCCAAAAAAAAAAAAAAAAAAAAAAAAAAAAAAATATATATATATATATATATATATATATATATATATATATATATATATATATATATATATATATATATATATATATATATATATATATATATATATATAGTATTGTGCAAAAGTCTTAGGCGTGCTAGTATTTTCGACCTTCAAAAATGGTTTTAAGCCAGTTATTTATATAATTTGCTGTAGTGTGTCAGTAGGACAAATCAGTTTACATTTCCAAACAGTCATTTTGCCATTAATTGTAATAATCCGGTGAAATTTTTGTATGCACAAGGAATCTGACAACAGCCAGTATGATCAGGATCATCTGATCTCACCATCATCGAGTCCATCTGGGATTACATGAAGAAACAGAAAAAACTGAGACAAACTAAATGCAAAAAGAATTGCGGCAACGTCTCCGTGGCTCTTGAAGTGATCGACCTGCAAACACAAAGGGTTTTAAACACAAAGGGTGGTCACACCAAATATTTATTTGATTTATTTAATAGAAGTTAATTGATAAATAAAATCTATTTATGACATTATTTTTTAAAGCCTCATCACTTCAAAGCATTTTTACACACAAGTGCCTAAAACTTTTCACAGTACTGTAGCTTTGCAGGCATGTTTCTTCAAGAGCCTTGGAGACAATGCCACAGTTCTTCTAGATTTATTCTGTCTCAGTTTTTTGTTTCTTCATGTAATGCCAGATGGACTTGATGATGCTGAGATCAGATCTCAGAGTGGATTATACCAGCTGTTGTCAGACTATATGTGCATTTAAAAATCTCACTGTATAATTACAATTAATGGCCAAATGAATGTTTGGAAATGTAAACTGATATTTCCAACAAACACACTAGGGATGGGAATTTCAAGCAAAAATAATTTTCGAAGATCGCTGGGTATTATTCAATTATTATTCGAGAATCGCACCCCTCCATCTGCACGCAGACATGCATAGGCTACACACCAGAGCATATATGAGCAAAGCGGAGCTGTATGACGTTTAAATATAAGTAAAAAAAACTAAAACATAGGTTTTATATTTGTTTCACAATATAATGTTTTTATTTTATTTCATCTATGGTGATTATATGAAAAGGGAGCCGCATGAGATGAGTCAGATGCCCATACATCAGAAAACATTTGGAATGGCTCAGACATGATTTTGACCACTTATTAAGTTTTGTTTTGTAGAAAGCCTTTATTTAAAGTGAATTTCGTTTAGTATAAATTGTATCCTTATTTTAGTCAATGTTTCGTCAACAAATTGCCTGGAATAAAAAATAAGAAGCAAATAGTAGACCATATTCAGGACACGGAGGCGCATGAACTGGAGCGCATCTCATTAATCAACCGAAACCGAAAGATTTGCCTCAAAGACCTTAAGTATATATAGGGTTAAAATGTAATTATAAAATAGGCCTATAGAAATGTCTACTTTTAAACAAAATAATTAAAAACGAACAGAAATGGGCTACTCTCTGCTTAGGTTAATAATATGAAGTGTGCATTTCTCTAGGCGCGTTCACTACTGTGAAGATGGCGAGTCTGCATCGTCAACTTTATCTTTGCCGTCGACACTGACAGAAAACACTAGTTTATTAATAAACAATTAATGTTTCATGAATCATGCATAATCATTACTTTTGCCAGTTTTTGTGGCAAGCTTGCGTGCGTTGAGATGCGGAATATAGGCAATATATTACGACAACGCTCATTATGGTTTAGCATTCTCTCCCATATTGTATAACATCAAACCAAACTTCAGTCATGCACAGGCAGCCCTACTTATTTCACATATTTTCTAACCAGCACATCACTGCGGGCGTTCTGAGCGAGCGGCGCTTAATCTTCATAAAGCTTAACCGGAAAAGGACAACCGGCTTCCGGTTCAAACCCGCTATGAGTCATGGGTAAATTAGCTAACCAGGAAAAAGGTGGATACAGGAGCAGAAGCGCTGGTTCAGATTTTATTGTTTGTTGTTTAAACGTGTGTGTTTTAAGCTATATTTAAAAAATATATATACTATATTTGATAAGGTCTATTTAGGGTCGGCCTATAGCATTGATTCGCTACACTGTGGAGGGGGGAAATCACCCACCGGCAAATCGCACCTTGCTTAACCATGTTTTTTTAAATTATTTCTGCATATGGAAAGAATTCCAGTCCTGCTGTCTGCTGTCCTGTCCGTGAAGTTTTTTTTGTTTGTTTGTTTGTTTTTTAAGAGAACTGTTTTTGAAGACGTAAATTCAGTCAATCTGTTGGATGAGATTTGTTCCTTAGTGTAAAATGGAAATGCATGGTAATTAAAAAACATTTTTATTCGGGTTTCGAACCCGTGTCGTTGTACTAGGCTGGTGACACAAAAAAAAACGTTGCGCTTTTCTAAGCGTTTAAAATTGATGACTATATTGCCCCCTGTTATTTACATCAATTTTAAACGTCCCCTGTTTTTAACGTCCCCTGTTATTCACATCAATTTTAAACGCTTAGAAAAGCGCAACGTTTTATTTTGTGTCACCAGCCTAGGTCGAGTTACACTACTCGAGTAACTGTGTTTAAATATGGAAAACGAGGAAGTTTTTGGTCACTTCTCTTTTTGGCCCATATTTAATGCACTGTGCTAGCTAAGTGCTAACATAGTTTTGCGCAATACAGAGCGATTGAGTGCACGCACTGAGACGAGAGAGGTATGAATCAACTCGTCTTAGTTAAGGGAATAACATAGTTTAATATGAAAAACCGGTGGAGTATCCCTTTAACTCTTTTCAAATAGACCTAAATAAATATTCTGATGAAATAGTTTATATATCACAATATATATAGCAGAAAAACAAAATGTGTATTTAAGTTTTTCAATATCGTGCATCTCTAGTATTGAGCATCTTAAATTAAACCTGGAATGATAATTTGTGATACCAGATGAGATGTATGTATGATAGATTTTGAACTGTACTATGTTTGTATTTCAGGTTTTCTGGGATCACCAGCGGAAGGCATCAGATGTTGACCTGGAAAGATGTACCTGTACACCACACCGACCTCTGCTTTTGCATGGATGGCTGATTAGCCTACTATCATGTTCTGTGAGGGTATTATTATAGCAAAACTGAGCACTTGTGGCAGTGGAATATGTAGGTGTAAAGTCACACATCAGTAAATTTAAAGTCACAGAGAGAATTTTTTTTTTTTTTTTTTTTTTTTATAGAAGTTTTAAACTTTTTTCTCTCTCACAAACACAGAAGTTAGAGCTTTTCAAATCCTTAATTGGAGGTGCACAAATACTATTTTACATATCACAAAGTAAGAAATTCATATTCTCACATTCAAGCCACGGTCACACAATGGGTTTGAGCATATGACTTCACAACAAAAATATTATTCTTTAAAATCAGCCAAGAGGTCACACCTTCATGTATTGATCTTCTACTGGTCAAACGTTATTATTTAGATCAAATTCGCAGATCAGAGTTCACCAGACTTGAACTGGAATGCAGTAAAATGCAAAAAAAAAAAATTGCGAGAGCTAGCATTTCCAATCTCACACATTCACATGTAAATGAATGGAAGTCAATGGAATGAAGTGTGACCACATAAGAATAGCCAGACAGTATTGATGATTCACAAAATTATACAAAAAGAAATGTGCATGATTGGCCAAAATTGTACTGGTCTCAACAAAAATATGACTCTGTGAGTTTGGTAATTTGTAGCATAGGATTTATGCACCTGCAATGAAGAATTAAAAAAGGTGTAACTGATGTGTTGTTTGTGTGAGAGAAAAGAAAAAAATGACATGTTTGCAACTCCTAAAACATTTTCTCGAAGACTTGACATCTACTCTGTTTTGCTTCAATAATACTCGATATAATACAGTGTATGCATAATTTGAGTCGATATTCTGGTCATGTTTTTTCAAGCACAATTTATCAATGCCAAACCACATCAATCTTATTAACTATAATTTATTTTATAAAATGAACATACAGTACCGGTCAAAAGTTTGGAAACATTACTACTTTGAATATTTTTTGAAAGAAGTCTCTTCTGCTCATCAAGCTAGCATTTATTTGACAAAAAACAAAAAAAAAACAGTAATATTGTGAAATATTATTATAATGTTAAACAGCTGTTTTCTATTTGACTCTATAGTAAAGTGTAATTAATTCCTGTTTATACTCACTTAAAAATGTTGGGTTGAAAATAACCCAACGAATAACCCAACTATGGGGTGATATAGCACCTTCCCAACTGTGGGTTATTTTTAACCCAATGGATTGGGTTAAATACCAGTTGGGTTAAAATAACCCAACAGTTGAGTTAATAAATAAAGATTATTTATAAGGTATTATATTAAATTATTTATTTTTATAACCTTATTTTAATAAATAAAATAAACATTGTTTTTAAATATATATATATTTTTATTTGACAATAAATATGTTTTAACATGTTTTAAGTATTAAATTATGAATGTAATAAATAGTGAGTAAATATATACACGTGTATAATAAATAGAACAATTATGATATGCAAATATTAAAATATACACATTCAATTTAAAACATGCATGCACTTACAGTATATAAATTAAAAACATGCACAGATGTGCCACAATAAAAATAAATACATACTTATTAACAAGGCAGTACATAAATTAAAAACGTACATAGATGTGCCTACACACACACACAAAATCTATCTGTACATACATACAGTACACAAATTTAATACAATAAAAAATAAACATGCTTATTAAAAAAAACTATACTGTACACATTGTGTTATAAACACCTTAATGTGGTGTTTGATTACTGTACCTACTGATGAGTACTGAAAACAAAGCTTTTAAGGAGGTGGCAATGTATCGAAGGAACTCCTCCAGGAATATTATAGACAGCATGCTGTAAAAACTCCCAAATGGGAGCAGAAGGCTTTGGGTAGTTAATGTCATAGATGTAGAATATTTTGAAGCATACATCCACTGCTTGCAGTATGGTCTCCTTTTCGATTGCCTCCCCGTTGAAAATGATGAAAACTTGGGAGGAGTTCTCTTTGTCCCCAAGCACCAAGATGTGTGGATCCTGGCTTGTCTCACTAATTAGGTAATGCACCATATTAGTTCCAACCTTAAAAGATAAATATACTTTAGTTGGCATATATAGTGACGAACATTCCATGGACACAATATATTTATTTACATGCCCATAATAATGCTAGTGTTTCTGCACATCTTTCTGATTGATTCCAGCATTAGAAATGAGTGGATGATTTATTTATTTTTAATGGCATTTTGGATCATCAGAGGATTATGTTTGTTCATAACATTTAACTACAGATTGTTTTGCAAATGAGGCAAAACATACTGATAATTTGTTTTGTGAATACATTACTGTTACTCATTAAGCAGACACTTTTATCCAAAGCATTACGGCCGTTTCACACCGCATGCGTGAGCGGCGCGTGAGCAGCGCGTCAGCGACTTCACCGTCACTGCAGCTGCAGACGCGCAAGAGTATTCACACTGGAAGCGTTTGTACAGTGTCACAGCAGCGGCCCCAAAGCTACATATACAAGCGAGCAATTCTTTACAAAGACCACTATAAATTTGTTTTTAGAAGTTGTTCATTTATAAAACTGATAGTCTTGAAAGTTTGTTATGGGGAGGTGTACAACATTTGCATATATAAATGGTAAACAACAAAACAACACAGAAAACAGCCCCAATCTTGTCGTTTCAGTCATACTTTCGATATGTTTACAAAGAGACTGCAAAGTCCGCGGATAAAAACAAGCAAATAAAACACACACTCTTGTTTGATTTGGGTTGTGCCAGCGTATATGTAGCTGTCTGTGTATTACATAAACTAAAATAAAGTTTATATAGAATATTTTCTGGCTAGTTTACTTTAGTTTTTATAATACACCATACTTTCACACAAACTGAATGCAAAACAAATTTAAATGGGTAGCCTAATCTTCTATAGGCTAAATATTTTTGAGTCTTCATTTTCTTTTTTTTTGCCTACTCCAGTTCTTGTTTAAACTCACTAAACATTATTCTTTTCATTTCGGGCACTTTTTGTGTGAAATCATATTTATTTTGTCCATCAAAAGTGAGCTTTCACTTTAATTGAGCGTCAGCAGTGCAGCAAAAATAGACCTGGCGCCGAAACCCCCGCTTCACTGCTGCTCACGCGCGCTGCTCCTGCTCCCGGTGTGAATGCACTCATTGATTAACATGCACGCCGAAAAATACGCGCTGCTCACACGCCGCTCACGCATGCGTTTTTCCAAAGAGATTTTCAGGTGTCCACTTGAGTGGACAGCATGCATTTATGGTTTAAACTGAAGAGATACTATATTAAATATAATACAATAATCTTACAGATAAAGTATGTGTATTTAACAAACTAATCAATACAATTATATCAAATCATGTGAAAACTATCAAATATATACAAAAAATATAAATCCGAAATATTGCAAAGGCAATTGAACTTCATACAAGTTGCACTTCGTGTATCTTTGATATCAGAACATGAGGACGTGATTCCATCAGAAATTTCTACAGCCTGTCAAGGTACAACAGTGGAAACCACTCAGATGCTCCCTCTAGTGTACCAGAGTATGTCAATTTACCCTTATTAGCTGATAATTCTGATTATGTTCAAGATAGACACATATCTAGCATAGGCCTCTTCTGAGAAAACCGAGCGATACGTATTTTTCAATCTCATCTGAAATTAGCAGTGTTGGGGCATGCATAACGCATTCAGATTACTTTTTTGATGTTACAAGTAATGTGTTACAAGTAACATGCATTACATAATCAGATTTGTTTTAATTTTACGATTAAAGTATCGTATTACAAGTAACGTATTACCTAATCAGATTACTTTTTGATCTAACAAGTAAAGTAATTAATTACAAGTAATGTGCATTACGTAATCAGATTACTTTTTGTTGTTACGAGTAAAGTAACGCATTACAAGTAACATGCATTACGTAATCAGATTACTTTTTGGTGTTACGAGTAAAGAAAAGCATTACAATATCGTACATTACGAAATCAGATTACTTTTTGATCTAACAAGTAAAGTAATGCATTACAACATGCATTACGTAGTCAGATTAGTTTTTGATGTTACGAGTAAATAAATGCATTACAAGCTACATTCATTACGTAATCAGATTACTTTTTGATCTAAGAAGTGATGCATTACGTAATTAGATTACTTTTTTGATGAAATGAGTAAAGTAATACATAAGTCACATAAATTATGTAATCACATAACTTATTTCGATGTCAATGAAATTAACATTCTAATAATACAAATACATTTATTTACAGTCAAAAAAAAGTCACTGCAGATTAAGTATATTCAAAAATAATATTCACAGCTTAAGTATGAATTGTAGCTGAAATATAGCCATTGATGCATGAGGTCCACTATAGTGGACAGGTATTAAATCTGATTTTTCTCCCAATCTAAAATCAAAACTTGGAATATTTTACTGTCATATGACTCATTAGATATTGCTTGATGCTGCAATATTTTTTTTACCTACTCAAAAAAATAATCTGTTGAACGAACATAATTAAATTAAGGAAAGGTTTTCCACGAAATTGAATTACATTTTTCCAACAAATTCGAATTAGTTTGAAATAATTTGTTGTAATCTTGTTGTATGAATTTAAATTAATTTAGTCATTCCTGCTAGATAAAGTTTTGTCAGGTTAACTACATTTTTTAATTTTTTGTCCTGCCTTCAATCACCAACATTATAATTTTAGTTAATTTGACTCTACGGTCAGTCACTTCTAATGATAGACACTACTAGTGATCAATTGAATTAAAACCAATGTTTGCAGAGTAATATAATATTACTTTTGCCAGACTGCAAGTGAGGTGTACACATAGTGTGTACTGAGTACCCTAAGCCTGAACAGGAGGTTCAAAGCATTTATAGTGTATTACTGAGCCCACAGCCTAAACACTGTCACCACTCTTCAGCATAATGGTAACCACAAAATTCAAAAACATTACAGAAAGTCCTCTAAGTTTCTAACATAACTGAACATTAAACACTAAAATTAACTAACAACATCTTTCCATTTACTGAAAAACACATAAAATAACACTTTTTCCCTAAATTGACCCCTTTTAATGCAGTCCCTTGCAAAGCATGATGGGAACTACAGATCCACTGCCCAGTTAGATGTCAACAACAATGATTCATGTAGTTTTCACACAAATGAATTAGGTTGATTGAACACAATTAAATTATGTTGTGACAATATTAAACAATCGTGTTACTTTTGCTTATTTTAATTAATTATTTTAACAAGAGGCCAAAATTCATGTTTTGAGTGACATCCAGTTAAGACGAACGAAAAATATTCATGTTGACTCAATTTAAAAAAATTTGGTAAACCAATTTTTTTTTAAATTACATTGATTACATTTAATGAAATTAAGCTGGAATCATTTCTATGAAGGATTGTGTCGTATATGCTCATTTTAATTAATGAAATTGAACAAGGAGCTAAAATCATTTTTTTGAGTGTAAAAGAGTCTCCTAGGATAGAAGGAATGGGTGGATATTCCGGAGCAACTTGGCATGTCTGACTGACCATTGGCCATCTCGGTTTGGAGGGGGAAAAACTCGAAACACAACGGCTTGCAACTTGGTTGCAATGTATAGGATGATGCACCAGGGTCCACTGAAGAGATTGATGTGCAACTTTGCCATCAAAACCCTTGCAAATTCAAGAAATTGCTTTTTAAATAGCTGTCCACTGTAGTGACCACTATGCGTGAAAGGGTTAACGTTACCTATGGACAAATACAAGGGTTGATAATGTCATCAGACAGTGGCTGTCTTTATATTTACATTTATATTACTGTTGTTATATTTTTTCTGTATCATTCTTGTATTCTCTATATTCTTGTTTAGTGAGTATTGATAGTCTTTGGATCAGCACTATTATCAGAGCAGCTGAAAAGCCTCTTTATTTCATGCCAATAGATCCTGTCAGGGGCGTAATTTATGGGGGGGTTGGGGGGAGATAACCCCCCCAATATTTAAACCATGATCACATGAAAAATATGCAGAACAATTTTTTTGAACTATATTAAACATTACAACCCCCCCAATGTTCAAACCAAATCTACGCCCTTGGATCCTGTCTTCAGATCTGTAAATGTGTAACGGAGTAAAAAGAGTTGCTAGTTAAATTATATTAAAAGTGATGCAACTACGCCATCTAGGGGCAGTTTGATTCAGTGTGACTGTGGGAATCGCGTTGCACGTACACTACCCACACTGTGTGATAGAGAGATAATGGGTAAGTCACGCAGTTTGGGAGGTCTGGGACAATCAATGTTTTCTTATAATTCTAAGTACATGTCTCGTATTTTGTCACGCAATGTACTTATAATGATTTCAGTTTACTATTTTGAGTTTAGTTGATGATTTATGTGTCTTGTAAAGCCATGTTAGAGATTTGCAACCAAGCATATTTTCATGTGAACTAGCGTGCTAATTGTCACTTGCTTTACATGCTATTTAGATTGTTGTCCCGAGATCTATTTGCTGAACCCAAGATTCAACACTGTCATGCTGTGTTCCAGGTAATAATCTTATGTTGTGTAAATGGTTTTATCGTCATGTTATTTGTTGTGTGCAAATCGAGTTTAGCTATCTTGCAGACCAGCGTGGTAGTCTTGAGATTAGCCAATCATGTGCTCGAGTGCTGCGTTTGCAATGATAATGTTCCTTATTTTGTTATTTCAATTCAATATAATGTAAAATGGATCAAGCAGTTTCATTATTGTACTGCTGAAAGTACTGTATGTCGTATTTAGAGATTATAATTCAGCCTAAATATTCTAAACCACTATGCGATCACACAGTTTTATTTTATTTCATAGACATACAAGTTATGCATTTTTGTTGTGAATATGTTTGATATCTAATTTGGTTTATTTCCAATTAGAAGTATCACATACATTTGTAACTAGCACAAATACATTCCTGTATCTGTATAGCATTTGACCCACACTGTGATAGAGAGATGATGGATTGTTGTCCGGAGATCTATTTGCTGAACCCAAGATTCAACACTGTCATACTGTGTTCCAGCAATAAAGAAACCTGATCCAAGTGGTTGTCCGTGGTGATGTGTAGCAGCAACAGTAGGATGGAGTGACCCGTCACAAATGTCCACATTAAGCTCATTTTATTGGTGTCAACAGACTTAAGCAAACGACACGATCAGCTATTGTGACATCTGCAAGATATAGGTACGTTTTATAATGGTGTTTATTTCAATAATCTGTGATGAACCATGTTTCATATAAAACACAATAAACAAACAAGTTTTATTTTTTTTATTCTTAATTTTGTTTATAATGTTACCATAAATAATTAAAGTGGGTGGATTTTTTTAACTCAATAAGAGATTTCTTCTTGTTTTTGTCAGATCTGCCCCTCCTCCTTCAATGAAGCTCCTCCTCTTTCAGTGAAGCTCCTCCCACTGAAATTCACCAATAAATGCTGTAATATTCCCCTCAGCTACAAGTGAAGACAAGCATCAAACCATCAGGAAGAGCTGAAATCTGCAAACACAGAGTTTATTGAAGGACAGTGAGAACATGAGCGATCCAGAACACTGCAGAATGAAACGCACTGAAGAACAAAGAGGTTGGTGTTTATTCCTGATTCTTCATTAGTGAGACTGAAGAACATTAAGGTTATAAAGCAGTTCATCTAGGGATGTAAACAATTAATCGATTACCGATTAATTGTCGATAATACATTCATCGATTAAACGTATCGATCATCGATTAACCAGGTTCATGCGCGTGCGTGCTGCTCAACCGCGAAACATGCGCCGGGGTTATGTTTGGGACTTCATCATGACTAAGTTTGCGTGTGTATTCACAGGCTTTTGTTTTATGCAAATGTAAGTTGTAATAGTTTATTATGTGTACACCTTTCTATACCTGATTTATCTCATATTGGATGCATTTGGTTAAGAATTGAAGCGTGATCTTTAGCGCGCGCAGCACAAACGGCAATGCACGACTAATAACGAATATTGGGACTGTCATATTACATAACATTATAAAGAGAACAATATTGTAATAAAACATGGTGAATTTTTTGGCTTTAGTTGCCGTGTCGCGTTGTTCCAGAAAGAGCGCGTGCACAACATGAGTCATTCTGAATGGCACGTAAGTTCAAGTTCACTTGTGCATTCACGTCATTTTGTGATGATATCATTTGTAATATTATGTTTATTTTGTATATCTGACTAATCTCATATAGGTTGTGTTTCTTTGAGTTAAATAACGAGCTAGCAAAGTGCTCAGCGGTTATTCATTCAGTGCGCGTCGGTCAAGCAGCAATGCACTACTAATAATAACAATGATTAATTTGGGAATGTCATATTAGATAACATCAGAACACAATTTTATTAAATCGTTGTGAATTCATTGGGTTTACTTGCCGTTTTCAGTGCGTTTCAGTGCACGTCCACAACACATTCTGACAAGCACGCATCTGAGGCAGCGTTGGTGACGTATGAGTCGTTATAATATATTATTAGATTATAAAATAATTAATTTAATTTAATTATCTATAACATCGAAACATTTTACAATCCTACTAGCCCTTTATTTAGATTAAAACCATTCTCTTTAATTTGGTGAAGAGCATAGCGTTTTGAGCAGCATTTGCAGACCCTGTCATGCTGTTACTGCAGCAGACGCATTGATCGTTAATTTGATGATGATCGATCATGGGAATTTGTGAAAATCGACGTCCCTTCAGTTCTATATTTGAAGTTTCCAGGTCTAGTTCCTTTCTCAGACCAGTGCTGCTGCTAATGTTTCAAATGTTTCATACAAGTAGTTTGCCAGATAGATTATGACTTAATATAGTTTAGGCTAAACCTACCCATATAGATTTTTATTAACATTTATTTTATGTTGCCTAATGTTTGCAACAGGTGAGCCAGTGCACAATTATTTTTTATGTATTTAAATTTTCTGTGCATAATTTATTTTGTTAAACTACATAAATGCCATTCAGTATCATATCCCAACTGTTACAATAAAACATCATTTGAGTAATATAACATGCATTTTTATTCAGTATATAAGCAATATTTTGCTTTTTATGTTAAAGACACTATTGATACCGTGAGAAATGTACATTCTCAGGAAAATAGCCGCTTATCAGTTAATCGATCGATAAGGTCAATCAATTAATGATTAATGAATTAATTGATAATTTGCATCCCTAGTTCATTAGATTTTTATCTGTTATAGTAAGAAAAATCTTAAGAGTTGTGAAATATAATTAAAGCAGCAAATAATATGAAACGGGTGCAATTTTTGTTTTGTTTTTTTTGTTATCTGAAAGTCAAAATTAGTATTATCTGAGCTGTTTTATTTACATCTGGTTTTACTGCAACCTTGTTACCGAAATTATGGATGTATAATCTGCTGATTGGTCAATTTAAATGTCTCACATTTTGTTTGTCACAAGATCAAGAAAGGGATAAAAGAAGATTGTAAAGCTCTGTTTACACCTGGTATTAAAGGAACACTCCACTGTTTTTTGAAATTGTGGTTATTCACCGTCTCCCCTACATTTAGACAGAGGTGGGCAAACGCATTTTTGTCTCAGTGCATGCATTGTCTTAGTCTGGCAGCTCAGATACTAAAACAGCATAATTTAGTTTCCATTGTTATGCTGATGATACTCAAATATATATTTCATCACGGCCAGATGAATACGCTAAATTATCCAAATTGACAGATTCTGTTTAAGATATAAAAGATTGGATGACGCGTAATTTTCTTTTATTAAATCCAGACAAGACAGAGGCACTACTTATCGGTTTGAAAAACCATCCGCAAAACCTCTCACAACACGACCTTAACATAGTAGGATGTCCTGTTACTTTATCCGCTACAGTAAAAGACCTGGGTGTTATACTAGACTGCAAACTGTCTTTTGAAAAGCATATTTCATATGTTACAAGAACAGCCTTTTTCCACCTTAGAAACATTGCTAAGCTACGTAATATGCTGTCAGTCTCTGATGCCGAAAAGTTAGTTCATGCATTCATGACCTCGAGACTAGATTACTGTAATGCTTTATTAGCTGGTTGTCCTGCATATTCAATAAACAAGCTACAGTTCGTCCAAAATGCAGCCGCTAGAGTTCTTACTAGATCAAGAAAATGTGATCATATAACACCGATTTTATCATCACTTCATTGGTTACCTATAAAGTTCCGTATTAATTACAAGGTATTGCTATTGACTTATAAAGCTCTAAATGGCTTAGCTCCAGTCTATTTAACGAATCTTCTATCGCCCTATAATCCATCGCGCTCTTTAACCCTCTGGGGTCTGAGGTGTTTTTGGGGCCTTGAGATGTTTTGACATGCCCTGACATTTGTGCTTATTTCTGCTACTTAAAGCTGCTGTCCGTAACTTTTTTTAAGTTAAAAATAATCCAAATTAATTATTTAAAAAAAAAAACATCTTCAGCCAGTGTTCAAAACTATCTGCTTGCCATAGCTAGATTCAAAACGGTTAGCTTGTAATAATGATTTTAATTCCAGTGGTACTGGTGGGTTTTCGCGGGAAATTCGAGCATGTCTTTGCGTCATTACGTCCACACCCGTACACATAAAGGAGTTTCGGCTAGTAGGCTATACTGCGCGTGAGGAGATGTAGAGATCTCTCGCAGCACTTTACATGATTAAACTTATGGCGGATCCAGAAAGATCCAAACAACAATCATCAGTGTCAACTGGAGATTAACCAGTTATAAAACCCAAAAGACTTCACACTTCGGATTTAAGATGGAAAGAGAAAGAAACCGTCTCATGCGAACACAAGGATACACACCGGTGGGGCTTTTGAAAGGTGCGTGAACTCCCGAAGGGGTTCGATACGGAAGAAGAGACAGCTTTTTCTGCTGAACAAGTAAGACATTTCAATAGTTCAATCGTGTAACAGTATGTTTTCTTAATTCACATAGTTATGGAGTTTCCTTTGTTGTGCCTTTCTCGTTTAGCTATTATGGAGAATATGAATTCTAATCTACACAGTAGGGGTGGTTAATCGGTCTGATTTCCCGATTCGATTATGATTATTGAAGTCCCGATTCGCTTACAGACGATTTTCGATTATTAACGATTCTCGATTAGCGATTATTGATTTTCCATTTCACAACAGTAAACGAAAATACACTACAAAGTGATTGCAGTATTAAAAAAAGTCAGCTGCTGAATTACTTAACTCTTTTATTGAGTAACAACAACTCAAAGCACTTTCTGTGTCGTGTAGTTATAACTTCAGAATTATTTATATGTAGCTTATGTTCTGTAGAACACAGAAATGAATACATCACATTGTGACTCATCAAGTTGAACTAAACAATAACAAATAAATGAAAGGCTTATTTCCTTTAGATAGTAGATCAGAACCAACATACTGTAGAAAAGGACAATTTTCTTCTAGAAAGACAAGGTGTTGTTCAGGTGGAGGAAGACTGCAGGTTGCAGTCGAAACATGTCAAGGATAAAGAAAAAGTTTTTCTCCACCTGAACACCTTATCTTTCTAGAAGAAAATTGTCCAATTTAATCATTAAGAAGACAAAATGAACATTTTTGAACAATTTTACTGTAGCTTCAGCTTATATACTGTAGAACACAGTGACAAAATGCAACACACTATCTTGTGAGTAATCAAGTTAGTGTTAAGCTAAGTTAGTGAGTAATCACTAACTTAGAGAGAGAGAGAGACGCGAGCGCGATCAAACTCGTTGTGTGTGTGAGAGAGAGAGGGAGACGCGAGCGCGATCAAACTGTATGTGTGTGTGTGAGAGAGAGAGGGAGACGCGAGCGCGATCAAACTCTTTGTGTGTGTGAGAGCGAGAGAGAGCGAGCCAAGGGCGCGATCAAACTGTATGTGTGTGTGTGTGAGAAAGAGAGAGAGCGAGCCGCGGTGCCGTTACACGCGCTTGCTAACTGGAACTGGGCGCGTTCGTGACGTTCAACTTTCGGTATAACATTTAAAATTTTTTTTTTTTTTTTAAATCGATATTTAAAAATGTAATAATCGATTCATACTCGTTCATTATATAATCGCGATTAATCAATAATCGATTTTCTTCACCACCCCTACTACACAGGTAATCATAAAACATTAAATAACGTTAGTCATGCAATGCTGATGTTGTTAACATGAACAATTTGAGAACAAAGTAGGCTATGATTTGCACGGTTGCTGTAAATCGCGCTGATTAAATCTAACTATCGCTTGTCATGTTGAATGCTGTTTCCCCCTTAGTTGATCAGAACAAAAATGGATGTTACTTACTTGTTCAGAAGACATTTTCCGGTGAAAATTCTTATGTTGGCCAAGCTATCAAAAAGTGAATCTGTGATTCTGAATGACAGTATCCACACAGCGCGGTGATTGATAGCAGCACTCGCCTCAAAACACTGTGTTCTTCCGCGCTGTTTCATGCCGATTTACAACCCACGTAAAGATGATAATTCCGCGAATCACTGCAGTTACAGATTTCGAACAGAGATGGCGACAAAAAGGGAAAAAGCTACGGACTGCAGCTTTGAAGGGGTGGTTTACTGCTTTTTTCTTTGCATGATTGTGTTTATGGGGTGCAATATAACATGTAATCGTGGTTTTTCTTTTTTTAAAAGTCTTATTTTTCATAAATTTCACCTTTATTGTAAGCCTCTTTCTCCTCTGTCATTTGAACGACCGGTTGACTTCCTGATTCTATGAAACCACTCCCTCAGAAACAGGCAGTGGGCTCAGATTGGTTAGTTTGGGCCGGTATGTTGTGATTGGCTAAACTGCGTAGCGCACGTTGTCCGGAACCGCCACGCCCCTTGCCTTTACGAGCGTGAGTTTCATGTGCTCCGGTTAATGTAAATAATGGTGTGGATACTGCCGTATCAGTTTGAGCCCGAATCAGACCCAGAAAGCGGCGATGAAGAGTCAAGCAGAACCTCACCAAACACGGCTGTTACAAAACGTTTCTGAATGGTACGTTTTTGAATTATTATTATTCTATTCTTCTATTATTACATAAGAAGTTTGATACCCTGTTATACTTGAAAATGCTACTGCTGCTTGTTAGCTAAGATACGTTTTTATCTTGATTAAAAATTTAATACAAATGATTACATGAGTAATACAGTTTTTTTAAAGTTATTGTTTTATCGATATAATGAACAACCGTTTAGCTATTAACAAAACTTAGTTTACTCTGTGTATCGTTTTCTTTAGGTGTACATGGCTACTATAAACAAACACTGTCATTGATCACGTTCATGATCAAATCGAAAAATTACGTCATAAAGTAGCTATACGTGGCAAATACATTTACAAAATCTATATGATTACAAATTCAGGTCCAAAATGTTTGTACGCGTTTGCCATAGAAACACGAAATAGCATAACCAAGTGACTAACGTTATAAAGCCAGCGCTGGCATTTGTTTACATCCTTGATAAAACGAAACCATTACGTCTAAAATTATACAAATACATTTAAAATTATTAAGTCTTACTTACAGGTTGTGGCCCAACAACTGCTGCATCTGGTTTTAACGTTGGAACAGCTTCAGTTTTAACAACAGTTTTCTTGTGGAATCCGGGATTTAATTGTTGGAGATTCAGGAAGCTGTATTCAGTGAAATGTGCCGCACAAAGAGCTAAATTACGATTGTAATTGTCAGAAACATTATCAAACATAAATTTTAGCCATTGTTGACGAACTACAGCGTCCGTGGTAAGCCCGAACACAGAAGACCTGACAGCTGGGTGAAAATAACAAACTTTTGACGGCATGTTTAGCTCTCCCCTGTTACTCTTCCTCTTCGGCAATATGGCCATACCCTTTTTTGCGTATTCCGGAGGGAGGGTTGATGCAAATGTATGGGTTAGTGACGTCTAAAACCCAGCTGTAGTCCCAATCAAGTCGTTTTTGTAGGCATTTACACTTCCTGATTTTTAAAAGATGATATCTCTGCTTACATTGAACTTTCAGCGCTGCAACTTTGCAGATAATGTTCATGCACCAACAGCAACATTACACACTATTTAAAATGAAAAAAGTGAAATCGCAATCAACCACCCCTTTAAAACATACCATTTGCCAACATATACTGTATATTTGCTGTATTCAGCACAAACTGAAAACCCAACCACCCTTTATTCACGCAATATCCACAGGAACGTATACAAATAAACCAACAGACACTTCAAGTTTTCAAGAATTCTACGAAACCATAGCGTGACGGCCTGTGCACAGCCAGCTAGAATCTTTCCGTCTCAACCACAGCCAGTTGCTGCTCCTTTCTGCTGCTTCAGATAAGTTCTTTACTGTGCGACACAACTCTTGGCCACCAAACCGACGTCTCTGAGGAACCGGTTGTAGAGTGTGCCACAAAACCTCGACAACCCACTTCCACTGGATAAACCTGGACTCTCCATCCTCGCTGTTCTGCTTCAGTGGCCAGATGAGCATACCACAGTTTCTTCCTCTCATATGCCTCATTTACCGCATCCTCCCATGGCAGTGTTAACTCTATCAGTTGAACAATGCGAGCTGATCCAGACCACAAAACAATATCTGGTCGTAGGTTAGTGGTGGCAATCTCAGGTGGAAAAATAAGCCGTTGATCAAGATCAGCCAGCATCTTTCCAGTCCCTAGCAGATTCCAGTTGTCCTGGGCGAGAATTGATGTTAATAGGAATATTGTCTTCTGCATGTAATGCTTTGCTAGAACAGGCGGCAACTTATTGGTCATACTACGCTTGTCTTCCAATGCTAAAGCCAAACATCGCAGTACCTGGTCATGGCGCCAAGTAAACCGATCTTGGCTAAGAGCCACCTTACATTGACAGGGGTGCTGATATCCTGCGAGCTGTGGTTTGCTTCCTGTCGCTGGATTTCATTCGACTGACTTCGTAAGAAGTACTGATCAAAGTGAAAGTGAAAGTGACACGTGATGTCCAAGTATGGTAACCCATACTTGGAATTTGACCTCTGCATTTAACCCTTCCAAGTAAGTGCACACACATTAGGAGCAGAGTAGTGAGTTGTGAACACACACACTGCAAACGTGAATACACACACCCGGAGCAGCGGGCAGCCCTGAGTGGGTGGCGCCCGGGAGCGATTGGGGGTTAGGTGCCTTGCTCAAGGACGCCTCAGTCATATCCCTGCCGGTACTGGAATCGAACCAGCAACCTTTGGATCACCAGTCTAACTCTGTTACCATTAGGCCATGACTGCCCCTGATGCGAGGCCCTTGTCCCTTTTCCCTCAAGCATTTCATTCTCCCTTGATGAACCTTCAAACCCCTGACCGCTGTTGCCTTGCTCCAGCCACAGACACAAACTTGGAGTTCAATGACTTTATTAACTGCAGATCTTGAGCTAGTCTTACTCTCCATACTCATATCCGTTTCCATACCTAAGTCGTTAACCATGTTGTCCACCATTGAGTCATCTTCTGCCCCCGCTCTCGCAGACTCTAGGGGTATTTTTCTCTTTAGTTTCTCAGAAGCCTTGGGCGGGTGTCTCCAGCATCCTTGCTAACACGGAGCTGGATACTGCCGACAAGGGTAGCTAACCCCTACCAGCCCCATTGGGGTCTCTTTCTTGTCCACTTTTGACCACTTCCAGATGTAGTTGAAAACGCATTCATCCGGATTGCTTTCGTAGTTTAAACGCTCATGTGGTCGAATGTGTTCAAACAGCCACAAAAAAACGTCTAATCTCCCAACTGCGGAACTAACGTGTAAACATTATGAGAAGTGCCCTAGCCAGACGGGATTTTAATTTTGACTGCTAAAGACCCAAGTTTGGTTTGAAGATGAAAAACTTTGTGTTTGACGATGTGGATTTGCAGCTATCAGAGCAGAAACAAAAGCTGTATTCTGTTAATCTCCAGTCGCGTTCATATGCAAACTGTGTGAGCTTATTTCATCCATTAGATTGAAAGAATTGAGAAAGCCCATTTGCCGGCCCACAGACCCTCCCCTCGAAGAAATCAGAACAGAAGTGGTTGAATGTAGACAAAAGACACAGATTAAAGGACAAGTTCGGTATTTTACACTTAAAGCCCTGTTTCAAGATCGTTTCTGATGAAATAGAATGGTTAAGATTCAAATTTGGACACATGCTGCTGTCCCGAGAAATTTATTCCCGAGACTTGACTTGGACAAAAACTATGATAAAACCTGTTGGAAAGCATCTTTTGCAGCAATTTTTGTGTGAGCATATCAGTGAATACCCCTGACCACTCAGTGAGTTTCACGTTTTTTGCGACCACAGAAAACCGAAAATTCTCGGGATGGCAGCATGTGTCCAAATTTGAATCTTAAGCGTTCTATTCATTCAGAAACGATCTTGAAACAGGGCTTTAAGTTTTTTTTTTTAAATAGGGGTTATTTACCCTATTTGCTTTCCCCCTAAATGCAAAGTTTTAATGCAAAACCTTTTGCAAGCTGACGCAAAGTTTCTCGGAGAACATAAAACATATTGCGACAGTTAGCAAATCCTCCATTTAAATAATAATAATAATGTTGTTGTCACGAAATGTAGTTTTGAGAGTTTCTTAGGTAAAAATGTAGTTACTCAGACCTTAAATATGTGACTCGTATATAAACATAGTACCTATTTTAGACGCTTTCGCAGATGCGAGCTCCAGGCCGTTAGCGCTCATGTGCCCGCAGAGAAAAGCTATATCATTAAACATGAGATATAATTAATTTAGTGCATATAAAACGAGCAATCTTTGGGTTAAGGGAAAATAAAAGTTCATAACTGTATTTTTAGGCTATATTTAACTTAAATCATGGACTATCAGGGTGGCTACGGGTCCTTAAAAAGTCTTAAAATGTCTTAAATAAAGTTTTCCTAATAAAAGGCCTTAAAAAGTATTAAAATGTCTTAAATTCAGATTCAATGGGTCTTAAATATTTCTGGTCACATTACCGCTAAAATTTCTCCAGTCTGATGGACTCAATGTCCGTCAAATAACCAGTGAAGCATCGAATCACGAGAATGATTCTGATTTTATTACATAAACAGCGATTGATAATGATAATGTCATACATGAAAATCACTCACCTTTCGGCGAAATTCGCCGCTTTGAAACCAAAATAGGTGACCTACATCACCTGGGGTATACTATATGTGAGATCACGCTGCGGCTGTCAGTCATTCTCCATTCAGCGTTCAAACCGTGTGTCTGTAGATCACAACATTCACTGTATGGAGAGCACTATCATTGTTTTTCACGCGCGCACAGTAAAAATTAAAACCGTTAAAAGAAAAGGCTCAATAAATGATTGCATAGATAGATACTGTATAATACACTATGCATCGATATGACTTTCCTTCCTTTGTGCTTTGAACTTTTCAATGCGAACTCGAAGAAGAGCTGCGCGCTGTGACTCCGTGTTGCTTCAAGCGCATCATTCTGCGCTTGGGATGCGCATTAGCGCTTTGTGCCGCACTGTATTGGAGTTTTTCATAATCGTATTTTGTTCCGTCCTATCGATCATATGTTGCTGCCTCATTAACCCTTAGGGGTCGAAAACCGCATCCACGCGTTTTGCTGGATTTTTTCCTTATCAGTGCAAAAGAGAATCAAATTACTCTGTTGATTTTGATCTTAAATATAAGTGTTGTACATCATTAGATCCTGTTAAGTTTCTATTTTTTTTTGTGGATACTCACAATAAAAACAAAGTGTTGTGCTTTTCGTCAAACAAAGAAAAATAAACATGATGCGCGTTTTCCCTTCTCTCTGTCTTTGAGGTCCGTTCTGAAACGCGTCCGAAACATTCACTTTAACTCTCTCAATACTTGTCACAGAGATACGAGAGATGTCTCTTTATGAAGCTGAGATTCTCTTCTTTTAAATGAAGTAATTTATTTTTAAAAAAAATATTTCCAGTTTATGTAATCCGTTTGAAACCAAGGAGAGTTACAGTTTTTTTCGCTCTCCCTTCATTATAGATAATTAGGTGAGCCCGCCACACCCCCAGCGCTTTTGACATGGTAAATAGGCGATATGCATCCCAAACGTGGCACGCCCCCGATCACCGCATAACAACATGAAGATTTTTCATCAGAGATTCACTGATAGTTCATCGCGTTTTAGGGATGGAAGCACGCTAACGTTACTCCTTCAGAGGATTATGGACAGCTGGGAATAATTAACCTTTTCCTCAGTGGAATTTGAACTCAGACGAACGGTTGCATTTTGAAGAACGGATTGACCCCGAGGATACAAGTTCGGAGTAAGTTTAGTGTTTTATAATTCCTTTTCTGATCATAGAGCTCAAATGCATTTTCAGACTATAGTAAATATTAACTCACAACGTTCGTGTAGGCCTATACGCTCGTGTAAACTTTTAAAATAACTGCTTAGTTTGTAATGATTTAGTGAAATATATTGATCTGCAAGTTTTGTTTGAGTTCTCCTGTGGTCTAGTGGTTAGCAGCTAGATCGATTGCCAAGCGTGTCAGAGGTTTATGGGTTCGAATCCGCCACTAGCATATTTTTTTTCTCTCATCAAAACCGAATATGTTCATCAGTGGTTACAGTCTATATCAAACACACACGTATATAGGACACCCGTTTGTGTGCATTTTATTTTGTGATTTCACCGGAATGAATAGTGTCCGCAATGGCAATAGATTGAAGAGCAAGTTCTGTGCGCGCGCCGCCACAAGAGACTCACTGTATCCATGACACTGATAGCAGGACACGAGCGCTCAGCTTGAGTTCAAAAACAAAACATTTTAGCTCTAGATCTCTTATTTAAAGCGGACTAAATGAATGCTCTACTAGTTAACTAGAGATGTTTTATTTGTATTAGGTACAGCCGTTCATTGAGTGTATCAGTAAATGCGTGCGGTCTATATGGGCCATAAACAGATACTCGCAGTTACGCAGTCTACCAATCAATAGATGTTTCTCTGTCCATCAACAGATACATTGTGCATCTATAATCATAATAGTCCATCAGTTTACTTTGGATAATGTGCTAACAGTTTTTTGCTTTTGTTTTGTTTGTGTTTACATCGTCACCATCAGCCTTCAGAAATCATTCTGATATAATTTTTAAAAAAAATCAATGTTGTAAACAGTTATACTGCTTAATTTTTTTTAACCTGTGATAGTTTTTTTAGGATTCTTTGAATGCACTTTTTATTTATATAAGCACTATATAAGCAATATTTTATATATTTTTTTATATAAAAAAAACAAGTTTGGTCTTTTTATGTTTTTTTTTTTTTGAAAGGAAGTGTTAAGTGATATGAATGACTTTAAGTCTTTATGTTCTTAGGAAAGATTTCTATTTTGAATAAATGCTGTTCTTTTTAACTTTTTATACATCGAATCATTCTTAGTGATTCAATCATGTAACTGCCTCACAGCACCTTGATGGGGCATTAGCACATTGGGGGAGTGTCTTTAGTCTCCCCAGGTGTAAATCGCATTAATATTCATGGGCATTAACACTCCCACGCATACAGCAGTAATGACCCAAAAACTGATGTAAGAAATTCAAATCGTTATATTGATGTTTCTGAAAGAGTGGTCAGAATGATTTTCACTTCATTTTGAAGTAAAAATTCTAGCCTACAAGAATAGTAACTCAAAAGTATTGTTTTCAACTATTCAGTATGTGTTAAATGGCCTTATTGCGGTGACATTTTTTTTCCCAAAACGTACTAACCACGCATATTATTTTTTTTCTATAAAATGCAAACATGTACATCCATTTTGCTCACATATTATTGTAGCAGAGTTTGTGCTGAATACAGCAAATTTATATGTTGGCAAATGGTATGTTTTAAGTAGCTGAAATAAGCACAAATGTCAGGGCATACCAAAACACCGAAAGAGCCCGAAAACAGCTCAGACCCCTAAGGGTTAAACAGCTTTGCTATACATTTAAAAAATGTATTAATTTTATAGTATACTATATATATATAATATATATATATATATATATATATATATATATATATATATATATATATATAATATATATATATATGCTATATAAAATTGATCTTTCTGATTTGTATTTTGTTTTTCATGAATGTATTTTACAACAAAGAGCAATGTGTGATGTTTTACCAGATTTAGTGCTACCCTTATTGTCTCTTATGTTCCCCACTAAATACTGTTTCTTTTACTAAATGTTCATACAATTATTGTGCACTCCTGATTTTATCTGGATTAAATTTTACTGCTGAGTTACCAACTAATCTAGTAATAGAATTTTTGTCATAGGTTATGATCATATTTTTTTTTTGTTGTTGTTGTTTTTCTTTATAATGAGGTTGTCTGTATTAAGTAGGTTGTGTTTAACACACAAACGAGTGATTATCAGTTCAACACACAGAGTTATAGAAATTCTACTTGATTTTTTTTTTTTTTTTAAACTGGATCGGATCGGTATCGGTCGATACTCCGAATTTGTGGGATCAGATCGGTTCAGAAAAAATGGTATAGGGACATCCCTAACTTTTTCTGGTATATCTAAGTTACCCATGAGCTCTGTTGACATAGGCTTAGCTAACGTTATCTACAGCTTGATGAATAGAGATGTTGAACACAGCAGGAGAGAACGCAACGTTAGCCAGCTAGCTAAATCTCCGGTGGAAAATGATTAGCTAACGCTACGGAGGCCATAATATTTTTGACTCATGGCTGAAGTTAAGTTTCTCCAGCTCTCCCCAGGTTGGCAAAAAATGCATCTCAAAATGCATGAGATTGATGCTTTAAAATATGGAATATTTCATTTTTTTTACGGGGGAGCATGCCTCCGGACCCCCCTAGGAGGGTAATATCCTTCTCACCTTTTTCACCCCTGACCCGTTTTCATGGTAGCGCTGCCTGTCTCTGTGAGATTTTATAGTGAGAAATCAAAACTAAATATAGCTGCGAGCAGCGATTACGGGCCCAAGCCGGTGGCACCGCAACCTTTACTTGCCTAAAGGCACCGGGGTGGCGGTGCCGCCGGCTTTGGCCCGTAATCGCTGCTCGCAGCTATATTTATATATATATATAAAAAAGCCGGTGGCATCGCCACCCTGGTGCCTTTAGGCTTATTGTGCACGACGTGACACAAAATATCAAAATATCTGCTCGCTATCTGCCGAACGGCTCTGGTAGTTCCCGCTTCAGCACTGATGATGTTGTAGAAATAGTGCGCTCTGGTTGGTCTGGATTATTCGGGATTTTTTATTTTATACAGAAATAATTTATTTATAATTCAGATGAGAATAAAGTTAGTGTTGATTAAAATGAAGGAAAACAAATATATTGATCTGAAATATAGCACATTAATTATAAATTTATTTAGGTTCAATTACCAAACATACAATCTTAATTTAATTTAAAGCAAACAATGCATTTAAAATATATGGGTTGTAATATGCACATTTTCTTTTTAATAAAAAAAAGATATATATATCCAAAAAGACAAGGCCTTAAAGGGTTAAACTCTTGTAACAGACACAATCTCTCTCTCTCTCTCACACACACACACACACACACACACACACACACACACACACACACACACACACACACACACACACACACACACACACACACACACACACTGTTTAAAAGCAAGAAATATTTATCTAACCTGTTTAAAACAGTCTGTCGGTGCCATCTTTTAAACATTTATCATATTGCATTGGTTTTATTTTTTTGACCTCAAACAGAGCACTAATCTGTTTATTTTTAAGTTATTGATTAAAAAAGAAAAGAAACATCAAATGCGTTTTTAGTCATATAGTATTATTTTATACAGAAATAAATTTTGTAATTCAGATGAGAATAATTTTAAGGAAAACAAATATATTGATCTGAATTATAGCACATGTTTTTGTACAATAAATTCAAGCAATACCCCCCCCCCCCCCCCCCCCCCCCCCCAGAACAGTGAGCAGAACAGAGCGAACGTTTTTTTAGTTAATTTCTACTTTCATACAGGGTTTCTGCAGGGTTTAGTCAGTCAAATTTAAGACCTTTTAAGACCTTTTTATGACCAATATGATTTAAATTTATGACCTACTCGAATTACGAAAAATAACTTCCTTTCAAAAGTCATTTTTTTATTGACTTTCATTAAAAGTAATAAGTTTCATTATTTAAAGGTTCCATTTTCTTAAGAGTAACAAACTGAAGGCTCCCTTTTCCTAAGTATCAATAACACAGGAACAACACTTAAAGGTCCAATATGTAACAATTTTGTAATAAAATATCCAAAAATCACTTGCACAGTGTGATATATTTCCTGCAGTTGTGTACTTACAATATCCCAAAAGTCTCCAAAGATTTTTTATTTCAGAGAAATTCCGATTTTAAATAAGTGGCAGTCCCGGCCAACAAATGTCGCCTGTCAATGACGCAATATCCGCGCTATCCTCGGTTTCCGCTCAAACTTCCATAGCCATGATGTAACCATGGTGACAGACATGGACAACTGCGTAGTGCGTAACGTTTAGCGGCACAAAGTTCTTGTTTCGTTCAAACATAAACCACGGCAAGCAGACTTTGGGACAAACAAGGAGAACTAAAATGGGGATCAATATCAGCGGGGCGTTTTTGAGATGTCGAGAGCTCCACGTGCACGACTAATTTGGACTCAACAGAGCTTCACGAGTCACGACTTGACAGCTTTATTAGACAGGTGAGCAAATGTACATAAAACAAATCAATGTTAACGTTAGCTCAACATGATGACATGTTAGAATATATGGTCAGTACATTTTTCTAATCTTGATCTAACGTTAGCTGCTAGTTTCGTATAGAAAACGAACTAACACGTAGAATAACATTATAACTTTCAATACACATTTAAATGCTGTTTAGTGTGATAGTGTAAAGTTAGACAAAGTGAAACAGCGCTGCATTCCCTCACAAGTTTAATTCGTCTAATAAACTGACCTGTGTGAGTAATCCAGCACTTGTGTGTAGTTCTGTAGAATTAAATGTCCTTATTCCTTTATATCCGCGAGACTCGCGTGTCATATCTGTCTCTTTAGAAATCGCGACCTGCTTCACACCACTGTAATGTTAAAAAACATGAGTGTTTTCACTCATCCATAAACATTATTAGATCCATCAGCTTGACAGCAAATCCCGTCATTCAGCTCGTCACTGCGTCATAAACATACGCCTTTGTTATTGTTGGAAACTGCGCCCTCTTGTGGCCAATAAAGTACATATTGTATCTTTAACAATTATCACGATAATATATCAGTCAATATCGATAATTATGACCATAAATGTCAAATCTTTTTTTCTTTCAACTTTAAAGGCAGATTTTTGTTTCTAACTGAAAGTTGTAGAAACCAGAGCGTTAATTGTGGTTTTAAACTACTCTTTACTGTCAGAACATATCATGACAAACACTTGCCAAACAGGAGAACATTTCACAAATCTGAGGTAGAACATTCAAACATTTGTAATTTTTCCTTAACAAAAATAATATCTTTATTTCAAAATTAATTTCTTAGTTTCTGCATGTGCTAATGGGGGATATTGTTTAAAGTCTTGAAATAGGTTTGTGTTGCCTGACTTGATGGCACGTATCTTTATGAAATGTATGAAAAACAGTAGGCTATTAGCCTGGGTTTCCCCATACTGCCTTACCGCAGCGTGATTCAATTCACGCTGAAAGGCAGTCTGGATACCATGGCCAGATTTTTCGCCTCATTTAGGGAACCAATCACAGAACGGGGAGGGAGCAGCTAGACGATGACGACATCTATGCGACACACGGAAACAGTTTGTTTATATCGATTTAACATGGCTGAAGACGCGAAGCTACTCTTTGATAAAAAACTTAACGTCATTGTTTACAAAAAAGATCTTTCCCATCGTCTTCTTCCTTGTCTAATTTCTGTCGCTCTACATACGTCATCTGGTATAATCGAAACGATTGGCTATGAGCTACGTACAGGCATATTTGATAGACATTCTTAGCACCCAATAAACTGCAACGGGCATTCTGAAACCACGCCTCAAATACGAGAAATTGCGCATGTGGTTCCCAGACCCAATTCTCAACGAGATTGGGTCTGGCGTTAGCCAGGCTAGTAGGCTATAGCCTAAATACATAAATACTAGGGGTGGAACGGTACATGTATTCGTATCGAACCGAAACGGTACGGGCGTCACGGTTCGGTGCACGAATTTGCACGTAGAATACACGGTACAAAAATGGCGCGAGAGAGAGAGAGAGAGAGAGGCGCCCACTGTGTGTGTCTGCGTGTGCGAGAGAGAGGCGCGATGAACAGTCAGTGTGTGTGTGTGTGTGTGTGTGTTTGCGCGCGTGCGAGAGAGATCTCTCGTGCGCGATCAAACAGTGGAAACACTGTTTTGTTACACTCTAAACTCTTGTCAAACTGTAACCTACAAATGTTAACAAAAGTTTTTAAAGGTAGTATTATTTTATACGGAAATAAATTATTTATAATTCAGATGAGAATAAAGTTAGGGTTAACTAAAATGAAGGAAAACAAATATATTGATCTGAAAGAGCAAATTAATTTTAAATTCATTCAGGTACAATTACCAAACATATCTCAAGGTCTTTTCATCTTTTTTATAATTTAATTAATAAACTAATTATATAAAACTCCTGTCAGTGCACTACAAATAAACTGGTTCTATGCCTTTATTAATAAAACTTATTTAAAAAATACAAGGCTTAAGACATTTATAAAAATGCCTTCTGCATTTTTGTTTTGCTTTTCACTCCATTGTACCGAAATCGTACCGAACCGTGACGTCTGAACCGAGGTATGAACCGAACCGTGACTTATGTGTACCGTTCCACCCCTAATAAATACTGTAATTATTCCATTAGTCCTTTAATACATTGTCTACATTAATAATATAATACAATTCAATATGTATATCCCACATTTCATGGTGCAGTTAATATTACTAGGCTAACGTTACAGTAAAACCATGGTAAATGATGGGAATTTGTAGATGGAAAATCTTTCTGACTGTATAGTTGCGCACAGTGTTTCTCCTGTTCCTCAGCGCTGTTTCATCTGCCTTTTAAACTGGTTTAAATCACTGAGACATTTGTGTTCTTCGCTGAATTCAAGTGCTTCTCACTGGATCTCGTGATCGAGACTGATCAGAGTTAACCATAGACAGTAAAAGAACGCTTCTGCTCTAGTGAGCTCGCGCTGCGCTGCCGTTTGGACTTTGAGCCGAGCGGATAAACAGTCCGTGAGGCGCGCGCGGTTCAAATGAGTTTCGTTCCGCTTTTGGCGCATAAACATGATCTAACATTTATCGAACTCTTGATATCGTTTTATAGAGAAAAAAATATATCGCGCTAATGAATGAATGAGCATATCAATTTAAGACGTGGCTAAATGTAATTTATGACCTTGTATGGAAAAGCCGGACGTTTTTATGACTTTTTATGGCCTCAAATTCTTATTAAATTTAAGACGTTTTATGACTTTTTATGACCCAGCGGAAACCCTGTTCATAGGAATGACATCCGTACTTACTTTCACTTTTATATTAGCGATTTAAAAGCCCTCGCTGGTGTCACACGTCGGTTAACTGGTGGGAAAATATCCTCACAGCTACTTACCTAATATATTTATATATAAATACAATAGGCATACCTGATAAAATAGTTTTATGTACTATGATGATACCATTTTGGACACAAGAGGGCAGTATAGCTCTATGAATGATTTTTTGTTTGACCAGATAGCACTAAATAGCCTGTTTTAAACTTTTTCATACTTCTTGAATTGAAAAAAAAAGATTAAAATGGGTTTAGTTCTAATATTTGTATAATTTTATATAAAACTAAATGGTGTATAATTACATTTTAGAAAGATATGAGACGTTTCCTGATTCTTTTTGACATTACTTTAATCCCTCACCAAAGCAAAACCATTTGAGATAATCAATATCCGTTCACAATTTAGCATCTTTAATGTATTTTCATCATGTTGAAAAAGTTTGGCGGGAATAAAATAAACCACTTAAGAGGAGTGAGTAAAAATGTAGAAGCTGGTTTGCAAAACATCCACATTCAGACCAAAATAGCCGACTTCCTGTTGGGCTGGGGTAAAAAGTAAAAGTACAAAGGATATATGAATCGATGAGATCTATATGTGTACCGAGTTTCATATTATTACATGCAAGCGTGTTTGATTTATGGACCAAGTATTCGGACCCCGTTCCAGGGGGCGCTGTCGAGCCCCCCTGCCACGCCCAGGTACCAGCTTCAGCCCGGCCCTGATGGCCCCATGTTCTGACCCGTGTGCAAAGTTTCAAGAGTTTTTGAGCACGTTAAGGGCCCCAAAAGTGCGTTAAGAGTCTCAAAAGCATCCAAAAAGAATATTAAAGTTTGATGTGTTGTCACGGCAACAGTATCTAAGATATCAATAATCCTTTCACAGGTCTACATCTGGCGTGTGTCTACATTATACACATAAAGTTGGAAGCAAATCGGGTAAAAATAAGAGGGTGATTTCAAAGCATTTTGAAAGTGACACACTTCCTGCTGCCAGTTGGTGGCGCTATAACCTTGACTCACAATAGTCACATCCATGTGATCGGACACTTACACCGAACACACTGTTGAAGTTTCATCAAGATCAGTTAATGTATGCAGTAGTTATAACACACTTCCTGTTTCACGTTTCTCGCCATAATTTCGTTTCCTCGCCACGGCCAAACCGTTCGAGATATCAAAAATCCCCTGGCAATTTTTCATCCTCAGTGTCTTGACTTCATGCTGACCGAGTTTCGTGCCGTGTGTTTGAATTCTCTAGGAGGAGTATTTCACATTCCATTGCATGCGTTTTCCAAACAACCCTTAATAGCCGACTTCCTGTTGGGCTGGGGTAAAAAGTAAGAGCATGAAGTATATATGAACCGATGAGATCTATATGTGTACCGAGTTTCATATTATTACATGCAAGCGTGTTTGATTTATGGACCAAGTGTTCAAGCCCCCCTGCCACGCCCGGGTACCAGCTTCAGCTCGGCCCTGATGGCCGCGGGTTCTGAGATGTGTGCAAAGTTTCAAGAGTTTTCGAGCACGTTAAGGCCCCCAAAAGGTAGTAAAATTATAATAAATATAGCTGCGAGCAGCGATTACGGGCCCAAGCTGGTGGCACCGCAACCCTGGTGCACAAGGGTGGCGGTACCGCCGGCTTTGGCCCTTCATCGCTGCTCGCAGCTATATATATATATATATATATATATATATATATATATATATATATATATATATATATATATATATATATATAAGCTTTTAGGGTTATTGTGCACGACGTGAAAATAGAGACTAGTAGGTTAAAATGATTAAATGTTAAAACGGCTTGCCATATTGGCGCAGAGAGAGAAAATGATATTTTAGATACTAGTACCTATTAATAGATACTAGTATTTGAAGAGTTTGGTTCCAAAACGCGATAAATCCATTTTGATTATTTTGAGTAAAAATGCGTTTTCTTTACCAAGAAAGTGGAAAGATGAAAACCACTATTTTCTGTTTCAAACTTTAACATAGCATTTCTAGGTTATAATAACAAAAAAAATTAAAACCAAGTTTTGATTTTCAAAGATTTATTATAAAAACGGGTTATTTTTTTCCTCAAAATGCAATAAATCCATTAAAAAAAATTTTTCAAAATGCAATTAATCCATTGAATCAATATCAGACAGAATCAATTCACAGACAAAAACACGTAGCCTACTTTCACAAAGATTCCCGAATTTTTGACGGTGATCAGCTGTAAAATGACTTGGTCCTGCTCGGTTTTCGTTGACTTTGAATAAAACAATTGTTTTTCAAAAGATCCCCTGGGTCAATGTGTCAGAGTGACAGAAGTTTGATGCTGCTGTCCTGTGAGAACAAGCAACAGCCGGCATTTTTCCTCCTCCTGAGTGCCTCATCTTCTTAATCTCCTCACGTAAATGATTCGATTTCGATGCCTTACGTTTCTTACCCACCGCAGAAACAACCACAGGTTCATCAATACCGTCAAAATTATTTTTATTTTTGTTTGTTTGTTGATCGAGAAGTACAAAATAGATAAGAAAAGAAAGCGGGTGTATTTAAAGCGCAGCCGTTACTGTTTACATTGCGTGGAATGGTGCGTTGGTGCGTTGGTTGAGCGGATGTATCGCATTCAGCAGAGAAAGGAGACTGGCGTTTATCACGGTTTGGAAAGAAAGGGAGAAAACATGACAGAATAACACGGCGGATATTGCATTTTATTTAAAATTAAACATTGACTTTTCAATACCGACCAGATACAATACTGATTTGTGCAGTAACTCATTTTTTTTAAAAATGGCGTTTATCGCGTTTTGGAACCAAACTCTTCATTTATTCAATAAATACTAGTTCTAAGTCATTACATACTAGTACCTATTAAATAGATACCAGTACTTATTCATTAGCTACTAAAACGCATTCAAAAGAATATCTAAAGAATGAGCACTAGTATCTAAAGAATAGGCACTAGTACTAAAGAATAAGCACTAGTCGCTAATGAATAAGTACTAGTACTTAATGGAATAGATACTAGTATCTAAAAAAGAAGTACTAGTAGCATGAAAATAGAGACTAGTAGGTTAAAATGATTAAATGTTAAAACGGCTTGCCATATTGGCTCAGAGCGTCAAAAGCATCAAACAAGAATATTAAAGTTTGATGCGTTGCCACGGCAACAGTATCTAAGATATCAATAATCCTTTCTCAGGTCTACATCTGCCGTGTGTTTACATTATACACATAAAGTTTGAAGCAAATTGGGTAAAAATAAGAGGGTGATTTCAAAGCATTTAGGAAGTGACACACTTCCTGCTGCCAGTTGGTGGCGCTATAACTTTGACTCACAATAGTCACATCCATGTGATCGGACACTTACACCGAACACACTGCTGAAGTTTCATCAAGATCAGTTAATGTATGAAGAAGTTATAACACACTTCCTGTTTCCAATATTCGCCATAAATTCGTTTCCTCGCCACGGCCAAACCGTTCGAGATATCAAAAATCCCCTGTCAAGTTTTCATCCTCAATGTCTTGCCTTCATGCTGACCGAATTTCGTGGCGATTGGTTGAATTCTCTAGGAGGAGTATATCGAAGTCCAGGGGCATACGCTTCCAAACAAACCATAATAGCAGACTTCCTGTTGGGCTGGGGTAACAAGTAAAAGTACAAAGGATGTATGAACCGATGAGATCTATATGTGTACCGAGTTTCATATTATTACATGCAAGCGTGTTTGATTTATGGACCAAGTTTTCGAACCCCGTTCCAGGGGGCGCTGTTTAGCCCCCCTGCCACGCCCGGGTACCAGCTTCAGTCCGGCCCTGATGGCTGGGGGTTCTGAACCTTGTGCAAAGTTTCAAGAGTTTTTGAGCACGTTAAGGGCCCCAAAAGTGCGCTAAGAGTCTCAAAAGCATCCAAAAAGAATATTAAAGTTTGATGCGTTGTCACGGCAACAGTATCTAAGATATCAATAATCCTTTCACAGGTTTACATCTGGCGTGTGTCTACATTATACACATAAAGTTGGAAGCAAATCGGGTAAAAATAAGAGGGTGATTTAAAAGCATTTTGAAAGTGACACACTTCCTGCTGCCAGTTGGTGGCGCTATAACTTGGACTCACAATAGACACATCCATGTGATCGGGCTCTTACAACGAACACACTGCTGAAGTTTCATCAAGATTAGTTAATGTATGCAGTAGTTTAAACACACATCCTGTTTCACGTTTCTCGCCATAATTTTGTTTCCTCGCTACGGCCAAACCATTCGAGATATCAGAAATCCCCTGGCAATTTTTCATCCTCAGTGTCTTGACTTCATGCTGACCGAGTTTCGTGCCGTGTGTTTGAATTCTCTAGGAGGAGTATTTCACATTCCATTGCATGCGTTTTCCAAACAACCCTTAATAGCCGACTTCCGATTGGGCTGGGGTAAAAAGTAAGAGCATGAAGTATATATGAACCGATGAGATCTATATGTGTACTGAGTTTCATATTATTACATGCAAGCGTGTTTGATTTATGGACCAAGTTTTCGGACCCCGTTCCAGGGGGCGCTGTCGAGCCCCCCTGCCACGCCCGGGTACCAGCTTCAGCCCGGCCCTGATGGCCGCGGGTTCTGCCATGTGTGCAAACTTTCAAGAGTTTTTGAGCACGTTAAGGGCCTCAAAATTGCCCAAATAGTCGTAAGAAAAATATAGAAAATGACTTTCCAAACAACCCATAATAACCGACTTCCTGTTGGGCTGACGTAAAACTTAGAGCGCGAAAGTTGTTCAGCCCGATGAGATCTATAAGTGTACCGAGTTTCATATTATTACATGCAAGCGTGTTTGATATATGGACAAGTGTTCAAACAGCGTTCCAGGGGGCGCTGTCGAGCCCCCCTGCCACGCCCGGGTACCAGCTTCAGCTCGGCCCTGATGGCCGCGGGTTCTGACATGTGTGCAAAGTTTCAAGAGTTTTCGAGCACGTTAAGGGCCCCAAAAGTGCCCAAAAGGTAGTAAAATAATAATAAATATAGCTGCAAGCAGCGATTACGGGCCCAAGCCGGTGGCACCGCAACCCCGGCTCCTTTAGTTACCTAAAGGCACCGGGGTGGCGGTTCCGCCGGCTTTGGCCCTACATCGCTGCTCGCAGCTATATTTATATATATATATATATAAAGCCGGTGGCACCGCCTCCCTGGTGCCCTTAGGGGTTATTGTGCACGACGTGACACAAAATATCAAAATATCTGCTCGCTATCTGCCGAACGGCTCTGGTAGTTCCGCTTCAGCACTGATGATGCTGTAGAAATAGTGCGCTCTGGTTGGTCTGGATTATTCGGGATTTTTTATTTTATACAGAAATACGTTATTTATAATATGGGTTGTATGCACATTTTTTTAAATAAAAAAACGATATATATCCAAAAGACAAGGCCTGAAAGGGTTAAACTCTTGTCACTGTAACAGACACAATCTCTCTCTCTCTCTCTCTCTCTCTCTCTCTCTCTCTCTCACTCACACTCACACTCACACACACACACACACGCACGTAAAGTCACTTACATTTTATATGCAATATTGAATAAGCAGAAAAATCGGATTTTCTGCTATGAAAATATAAATAAGCATACAAATTGAATAAGCACATTGAATATTCTAAATAGAATAAGCACTAGTCGCTAATGAATAAGTACTAGTACTTAATGGAATAGATACTAGTATCTAAAAAATAAGTACTAGTAGCATGAAAATAGAGACTAGTAGGTTAAAATGATTAAATGTTAAAACGGCTTGCCATATTGGCTCAGAGCATCAAAAGCATCAAACAAGAATATTAAAGTTTGATGCGTTGCTACGGTAACAGTAGCTAAGATATCAAAAATCCTTTCTCAGGTCTACATCTGCCGTGTGTTTACATTATACACATAAAGTTTGAAGCAAATTGGGTAAAAATAAGAGGGTGATTTCAAAGCCTTTAGGAAGTGACACACTTCCTTCTGCCAGTTGGTGGCACTATAACTTTGACTCACAATAGTCACATCCATGTGATCGGACACTTACACCGAACACACTGCTGATGTTTCATCAAGATCAGTTAATGTATGCAGTAGTTATAACACACTTCCTGTTTCCATTATTCGCCATAAATTCGTTTCCTCGCCACGGCCAAACCGTTCGAGATATAAAAAATCCCCTGGCAATTTTTCATCCTCAATGTCTTGACTTCATGCTGATCGAGTTTCGTGGCGATTGGTTGAATTCTCTAGGAGAAGTATATCGAAGTCCAGGGGCATACGCTTCCAAACAAACCATAATAGACGACTTCCTGTAGGGCTGGGGTAAAAAGTAAGAGCATGAAGTATATATGAACCGATGAGATCTATATGTGTACCGAGTTTCAAATTATTACATGCAAGCGTGTTTGATTTATGGACCAAGTTTTCGGACCCCGTTACAGGGGGCGCTGTCGGGTCCCCTTGCCACGCCCGGGTACCAGCTTCAGCCCGGCCCTGATGGCCGCGGGTTCTGACATGTGTGCAAAGTTTCAAGAGTTTTCGAGCACGTTAAGAGCCCCAAAAGTGCCCGAATAGTCATTAGAATAATAATAATAAATATAGCTGCGAGCAGCGATTACGGGCCCAAGCCGGTGGCACCGCAACCCTGGTGCACCAGGGTGGCGGTACCGCCGGCTTTGGCCCTTCATCGCTGTTCGCAGCTATATTTATATATATATAATATATATTTAAAGCCGGTGGCACCGCCACCCTGGTGTCTTTAGGGTTATTGTGCACGACGTGACACAAAATATCTGCTCGCTATCTGCCGAACGGCTCTGGAAGTTCCGCTTCAGCACTGATGATGTTGTAGAAATAGTGTGCTCTGGTTCGTCTGGATTATTCGGGATTTTTTATTTTATACAGAAATAAGTTATTTATAATTCAGATGAGAATAAAGTTAGTGTTGATAAAATGAAGGAAAACAAATATATATTGATCTGGAATATAGCACATTCATTTTACATTTATTTAGGTTCAATTACCAAACATACAATCTTAATTTAATTTAAAGCAAACAATACATTTAAAATACATGGGTTGTATGCACATTTTTTTTATAAAAAAAAAATATTTATAATTCAGTATTATTATATACTAGTATTTATTCAATAAATACTAGTTCTAAGTCATTACATACTAGTACCTATTAAATAGATACCAGTACTTATTCATTAGCTACTAATACGTATTCAAAAGAATAAGCACTAGTATCTAAAGAATAAGCACTAGTCACAAATGAATAAGTACTAGTACTTAATGGAATAGATACTAGTATCTAAAAAATAAGTACTAGTAGCATGAAAATAGAGACTAGTAGGTTAAAATGATTAAATGTTAAAACGGCTTGCCATATTGGCTCAGAGCATCAAAAGTATCAAACAAGAATATTAAAGTTTGATGCGTTGCCACAGCAACAGTATCTAAGATATTAATAATCCTTTCACAGGTCTACATCTGCCGTGTGTTTACATTATACACATAAAGTTTGAAGCAAATTGGGTAAAAATAAGAGGGTGATTTCAAAGCCTTTAGGAAGTGACACACTTCCTGCTGCCAGTTGGTGGCGCTATAACTTTGACTCACAATAGTCACATCCATGTGATCGGACTCTTACAGCGAACACACTGCTGAAGTTTCATCAAGATCAGTTAATGTATGCAGAAGTTATAACACACTTCCTGTTTCCATTATTCGCCATAAATTCGTTTCCTCGCCACGGCCAAACAGTTTGAGATATCAAAAATCCCCTGACAATTTTTCATCCTCAATGTCTTGACTTCATGCTGACCGAGTTTCGTGGCGATTGGTTGAATTCTCTATGAGGAGTATATCGAAGTCCAGGGGCATACGCTTCCAAACAAACCATAATAGCCGACTTCCTGTTGGGCTGGGGTAAAAAGTAAAAGTACAAAGGATATATGAACCGATGAGATCTATATGTGTACCGAGTTTCATATTATTACATGCAAGCGTGTTTGATTTATGGACCAAGTATTCGGACCCCGTTCCAGGGGGCGCTGTCGAGCCCCCCTGCCACGCCCAGGTACCAGCTTCAGCCCGGCCCTGATGGCCCCATGTTCTGACCCGTGTGCAAAGTTTCAAGAGTTTTTGAGCACGTTAAGGGCCCCAAAAGTGCGTTAAGAGTCTCAAAAGCATCCAAAAAGAATATTAAAGTTTGATGCGTTGTCACGGCAACAGTATCTAAGATATCAATAATCCTTTCACAGGTCTATATCTGGCGTGTGTCTACATTATACACATCAAGTTTGAAGCAAATCGGGTAAAAATAAGAGGGTGATTTAAAAGCATTTTGAAAGTGACACACTTCCTGCTGCCAGTTGGTGGCGCTATAACTTTGACTCACAATAGTCACATCCATGTGATCGGGCTCTTACATCGAACACACTGCTGAAGTTTCATCAAGATTAGTTAATGTATGCAGTAGTTATAACTAGGGCTGTCACTTTTGTGAAAAAATCCTGTTCGATTTTTGAGGCATAAGTGTTCATTGAATCGATTGTAAAATCGATTTTCCGTGTCTAAAGACGTTTCCATTTTCAACACCAAATATAGGCAAATCCACGGACAACTAACAGGCATTAGGACGAACGTAAAGAGGGCACT
This sequence comes from Chrosomus eos, assembly GCA_036326025.1. NCBI lineage: Eukaryota > Metazoa > Chordata > Actinopteri > Cypriniformes > Leuciscidae > Chrosomus > Chrosomus eos. The sequence goes on along the minus strand of JAZAVI010000301.1, from coordinate 56,612 downwards.
TGAGACGCGCAGCGCCCACAAGTAGGGTTGCCAACCGTTCCGTATAATACGGAATCGTTACGTATTTGACACATAAAAGGCTTGTTCCGTATTGAACTGATACGGAACGCACTTTGTTCCGTATTTTTGGAAATCATTTCAGTGTAAATCCATGACAGACGCATACCTTTAATATATCTTCACAGACAGACTATGAACGAAGACCCGCTGCTATAATAGCAAATTCGGGGACTTGGCGCCCCTTGACGGGCTCTGACGTGTAATGACGTAGAGTTGGCTCATTGGTCGCACGTCAGAGGCGCCCGCGCTATTGGATGTCAGTGTCCGCAGCGCAGCCTATGAGCGAGCCAGACTCTGCGGCATAGATATACACACGGCTGTGCTGCTGCAAATGTGTTTTACAGGTTTCAGTAAATCGAGTAAAATGAGACATTTGTAGGCTATGATAAGAAAAACTACTACATTAAAAATATAATGTACTGGAAAGAACATTCTAGAAGTCTAATTCTATTGAATAAGTTTGCACAAGGCTACAGAAAACTGATGTGGTTATTTTTCTTCAAATGCAGTAAGCCGATGAATTTTGAATGTTATATGTTGTATTTGTTTAAGTTAAAAATAAAACGTATTATGAACTAAACAAATACATGGTTCATTTTTGGCAAAATGATCATGATAGCCTTTATATATCTGAGTGGTCAAAGTCTTGTATATTGATTAAACCTACTTTGCTATTCAAATTTTTGTGCAACTTATAAAAAAATCAAAATTAAAAAAAATTATATATATATATATATATATATGTAACTTTGCCTAATAAGTTGCATTATAATGTGCTATAAAATGTATGAATTTCAAGGGTTATTTTTCAAAATCCCCCCCCCCCCCGTTCCTTATTTCCAAATCAGAAAGTTGGCAACCCTACCCACAAGTCATCAATATTCCTGATGCTTTATTGGCGTGAAGTTTCGTGCACAATGACAAACAGGAGTGCAACATTCAGGGATTGAAATTAACTCGCCAAATGCGGGTAAAAATGAACTTTGGCGGCTAACGCTGTCAAATCAAGAGGCGTGCGTCTATGTTTACTCACTTTCTTTGCTGTGGAAGTTCATTCAAGCCAAATCTGTGTGGATTTAGCGCAAATACGCAACTCATGAGTCCTCGTCATAGAGATATACACATCTATGAGTCCTCGTGATATATTAAATACAGCGTATTGCGCAGAATCTGCACATTTCTGGCTTACTTGAACACACACGTCACTAAGCAACGGCTCTGGCAACAAATAACGGCGCGCTTGTTCACTTGCCTTGAAGTAATAGCGAATATTCAAAAGCATTTGGTTACCAGAAAATACATTATTATTTTCCAACATCCTACATGTTCTATTGATCTAAATCCACCTAAAACACATTTTTGGTAAAAAAGGCCGTTAAAATCGATTCCCTATTTTCGTTTCGATACTTGTTGTTGGTTGGTCCGATCGATTGTGCAATCGATTTTCGAACGTAAAGTGACAGCCCTAGTTATAACACACTTCCTGTTTCACGTTTCTCGCCATAATTTCGTTTCCTCGCCCTGGCCAAACCGTTCGAAATATCAAAAATCCCCTGGCAATTTTTCATCCTCAGTGTCTTGACTTCATGCTGACCGAGTTTCGTGCCGTGTGTTTGAATTCTCTAGGAGGAGTATTTCACATTCCATTGCATGCGTTTTCCAAACAACCCTTAATAGCTGACTTCCTGTTAGGCTGGGGTAAAAAGTAAAAGTACAAAGGATATATGAACCGATGAGATCTATATGTGTACCGAGTTTCAAATTATTACATGCAAGCGTGTTTGATTTATGGACCAAGTTTTCGGACCACGTTACAGGGGGCGCTGTCGAGCCCCCCTGCCACGCCCGGGTACCAGCTTCAGCCCGGCCCTGATTGCCGCGGGTTCTGACATGTGTGCAAAGTTTCAAGAGTTTTCGTGCACGTTAAGAGCCCCAAAAGTGCCCGAATAGTCGTTAGAATAATAATAATAATAATAATCCTAAGGAAAACAATAGGGCCTTCGCCTTTTCAAGGCTTGGGCCCTAATAATAATAATAAAAGCTGCTAGCAGCATTTAGCGGTGTTCAAGCAGTTAATGCATTAATGTCTTTTGATGCTTGTGTGCTTAAAAATCTTAAAGTTTTATGTAGCAAGCATTTAACCACTGACATCATAGATGAAACAGACCATGTCTTAGCATGATTTACCATGATATACCACATTTAGTGTGATTTTTCATGATTTACCATGTTCCAGTATGATTTACCATGAATCTAGCATGATTTACCATAGTTTACCATGATATACCACATTCTAGAATGATTTACCAGGATTCTAGCTTTTTTTACCATGATTTACCACTTGGATAGCCATTATGTTGAGCATCAGAGCAAATGAAATGATAAACTCTGACAAAATATGATTGTGTTATAATAGTAATCGTTATATAAGGGGGTTTTAAGAGTCTAAATATATGAATGCACATGTGAAAAGACTGTTAATAAGTAAAATGGCCAGCAGACGGCAGCAGAAGACCACTTATTAGCTCACTTTCATTTTGAACTACTTGGTTTCTTCAGTATTCACTAAAGCAAACCAGTGTTTTCATGTTAACTCCATTATGCACGCACACACACGCACACACACACACACACACACACACACACACACACACACACACACACACACACACACACACACACACACACACACACACACACACACACACACACACACACACACACACACACACACACACACACAGTTGTACAGGCAATTTACCATAGGATTGTTTTAAAGATTTTTGACGGTGTGGGCGATATGGAAAAAATATCATATCACGATTTTTTCAGGAAAAATCACGATTAACGATTTTATCACGATTCTTTTTCATGTTGCTTTTTAAGACTATTTTGCAATGTTGCTCTGTCAACATTGAACATTGAAAATAAGGGAGATTTCCTGGAATCCATCCCCAAAATAAGGGATTTTTTTTACACAATTATTATTACCCACAAACTTTAAAAATAAAGCACTAATCATTAAAAGTCTAAAGAGACTAAAGAGTGTGTGTGAGAGAGAGAGGAGAAGAGAGAGAGAGAGAGAGAGAGAGAGTGAGAGAGAGAGAGTGTGTGTGTGTGTGGTGTGTGTGTGTGTGTGTGTGTGTGTGTGTGTGTGTGTGTGTGTGTGTGTGGTGTGTGTGAGAGAGTGTGTGGTGCTTCTGCTACTGCTGGAGATGATGTGGGACTGCGGGAGAGGTGTCTGTGCACCTTTAACCGATCAGAGCGCGCACTCACACGAAATAAAGCCTTGTTTATACAAAAAGCCTTGTTTATATTGCGCGTTCGCTCGCACGACCGCGGCAAAAATGACGAGTTGGGTGCGCAAGACCCTCTTATATTGTCTATGGCGAGAGCTAATTTCGCTTGGCTGTGTTCACAGCGTTTTTTGTAACAGCGCGCACGGGATGAACAAACCGAATCTGTCCGAGCTTGTACGTCTCACACAACCAGGCCGTAACAATACGGGATATTTTACGGGAAAATACTAAAACGGGAAGACAGCGGGAAAAGAGCTAAAATACGTGAGAAACCCGGGTAAAAACGGGAGGGTTGACAGCTCACGCTGACATCTAGCGCGCCGCAAATCGCATGCTGAACGAAGCTGAAAAAAAGCCATAGAACTACATCTTATAGAACACGCACTGGAGCGCGATTCTACGATATTTCCGAAAAAGTGAATCGTGGAGACATTTTAATCGTCCACGATTAAATATCGTCATATCGCACACCCCTAGCGCCACCTATTGTCCGATCTCCATGAAACTTTGCATGCTTCTTCACCATGTTATGATACATATACTCATCAATTTTGGTGAAGTTGTGACTTTTTCTGTAGGATTTATAGGCTTTTGACCGTATTTTGCCACGGACCCTTTTCTAAATGGCCCTGTTACAGGCAACCAAATAGAAAAATTTCAACTTTTTTTCGATAATTATTGATATTCAGACTCCAGAGAACATTTCTGAACTGGTCTGGTTCCGATTGGGAAAAAAAACTGGAATTAGTTCGCAAAAGTAGGTTTTGGACAAAATTGGCCATAACAATTTTTGTTAGCTCCAAATCGAAATCGGAGATATACATCTTGTCCGTCTTGAGCCAGGGATTACGGTGGTGTAAAAAGCTTGATTCTAGGACAAACGGTCGAGGAGTTATGGCCAATTTCGTACTTTTGGTTGCTGTAGCGCCACCTATGGGCCAAACGGGGTCATACTCTGATAGGTTGTCCCCATATTTGAGGCCTACCATCTGGGCGAGTTTCAAGTCTCTAGGCCTTACGGTTTGGGCTGCACGATGCGTTTTAGGTTTTTTTTTTTTTCAAATAGCAATTACAATAGGTTTTCAGCACTTCGTGCTTGAACACCTAATAATAATGCGACCTTTTTGACGATTTTAGCGCCACCTTTTGTCCGATCTCCATGAAACTTTGCATGCTTCTTCACCATGTTATGATACTTATGCTCATCAATTTTGGTGAAGTTGTGACTTTTTCTGTAGGATTTATAGGCTTTTGACCGTATTTTGCCACGGACCCTTTTCTAAATGGCCCTGTTACAGGCAACCAAATGAAAAATTTCAACTTTTTTTCAATAATTATTGATATTCAGACTCCAGAGAACATTTCTGCACTGGTCTGGTTCCGATTGGGAAAAAAAACAGGAATTAGTTCGCAAAAGTAGGTTTTGGACAAAATTGGCCATAATTTTTTTTTAGCTCCAAATCGAAATCGGAGATATACATCTTGTCCGTCTTGAGCCAGGGATTACGGTGGATTACTTGATTCTAGGACAAACGGTCGAGGAGTTATGGCCAATTTCGTACTTTTGGTTGCTGTAACAGACACAATCTCTCTCTCACACACACACACACACACACACACACACACACACACACACACACAAAACACACACGTCAAGTCACTTACATTTTAGATCCAATATTGACTGTTTTTCTGTTTCATCAGCGAAAATAGTTAAACAAAGATCACAGCAGAACCATTTCGCATCTCACAGCAAAATGTTTTCTCATTACGGAATGATTCAGTATTTTGGACAAATTGGTTTACTCAAAGATTCAATGACCAATCCATACATCTGTCTCATTCATGAATGACTCAGTCGTTCGAACGAATCGTTTGAACGAATGAATCAATGACTCGCTCATTAAGACGGTAGCCTGGCGACACCTAGTGATGGTTTAGTGTTATGTTTAAAAGTATCATTCTTTCCAATGATTTTTAATTGACTCATATTTAAAACAATCTCAAAGCCCGTCGGTGTATGAATGAGAGAGTGAATGGGTGAATGCGAGGCAAATTGTAAAGCGCTTTGGTGGCCATTGGGTCTGTGAAAGCGCTATATAAATGCAGTCCATTTACCATTTACCATAACATCATTTAATGCATTGTTATTTTTCAATGTAAATGATTTAATTTGATCAGCCCTACCTAGGGTAACAGCCATATAGTATCTTATTATTCTAAATAATTGAATTTATTGATAAAATTTACAAATAAAAATGAAAGATGAAGCATACATTTAATAAGACTGGACTAGGGGTGCCTTGCAGATATTACAATATGCACTTTTAAATATACCATTGCCCCCCGCCGTCAATTTGATGTGTGTGTGTGTGTGTGTGTGGGTGTGGGTGGCTCAGCGCGATTGAACAGTGAAAGATACTCCGTCATTTTCTTCATACAGGACAATGCTTTTAAATCACCCTCTTATTTTTACCCGATTTGCAATAAACTTATTTAAAAAATGCAACCAAAGCACAATAAGATGGCTATAAGTAATTGTAAATCATTCAAAATAAATGCATCAAATCACTATATTTTACACAGGTGTTAATATAATGATTTTGTTCATGGTGATCAGCAACCAAATATTGATAATGTGGAAGTTAATGCCTTTTGCCTTGGCATGACTTCTCACTTTTTGCTGACAATACAAAGGCAGAGTACAGTAACTTAAAAATAGTGGTCAAAAGTCAAGTTTAAGCTCAAGATTTTTTTATGTAGATAATTGTCATTACTTAAACATCTAATTGCCAGATTTTTCTCAGTTCCACACTTTAGCGAGTTATGGTCTTTTGCCTTTGTAGGGCAGAATACGCCTACCTGATTTTGAACACAAGAGGGCAGTATAGCACTATGTATGATTTGGATTTTTTTTTTTTGACTAAACAACCATTCTGGCTGTTTTTAAACTTAAACATAATTCTCAAATTGAAAAAAAAAAGGAATAAAATGGGTTTAGTTCTGATATTTGTATAATTGTATATAGAAATAAAGTAAGTATAATACAATTTTTAGAAGATAGTAGATGTTTCCTGATTCTTCTTTTGACATTACTTTAATCCCTCGCCATAGCAAAATTAAGATATTCAATATCCGTAAAAAATGTAGCATCTTTAATGTATTTTTATCATGTTGAAAAAGTTTTGCGTGAATAAAATAAACTACTGATTTCCTGTTGGTCGTACCTAATGATTGTAAATTATAAAGTTGTCCGTCTCGATGAGAACAATATGCATAATGAGTTTTGTTACTGTAAAAAAAACTAAACCCCCCCCCCCCCCCCCCCCCACACACCACTTTTGTCAAAAGCATTTAGAAAGTGACACACTTCCTGCTGCCAGTTGGTGGCACTATAACTTTGACTCACAATAGTCACCTCCATGTGATCGGACTCTTACAGCGAACACACTGCTGAAGTTTCATCAAGATCAGTTAATGTATGCAGAAGTTATAACACACTTCCTGTTTCCATTATTCGCCATAAATTTGTTTCCTCGCCACGGCCAAACCGTTCGAGATATCATCCCCTGGCAATTTTTCATCCTCAATGTCTTGACTTCATGCTGACCGAGTTTCGTGGCGATTGGTTGAATTCTCTAGGAGGAGTATTTCACATTCCAGGGGCATACGCTTCCAAACAAATCATAATAGCTGACTTCCTGTTGGGCTGGGGTAAAAAGTAAAAGTACAAAGGATATATGAACCGATGAGATCTATATGTGTACCGAGTTTCATATTATTACATGCAAGCGTGTTTGATTTATGGACCAAGTGTTCAAACCCCGTTCCAGGGGGCGCTGTTGAGCCCCCCTGCCACGCCCGGGTACCAGCTTCAGCCCGGCCCTGATGGCCGCAAGTTCTGACATGTGTGCAAAGTTTCAAGAGTTTTTTAGCACGTTAAGGCCCCCAAAAGTGCCCAAAAGGTAGTAAAATAATAATAATGAATAATAATAAAAATAATCCTTAGGAAAACAATAGGGCCCAAGCCTTGAAAAGGCGAAGGAGTAACTCAAAGAGTAACTAATAATAATAATTATAAATAAAAAAAATAATCCTTAGGAAAACAATAGGGCCTTCGCCTTTTCAAGGCTTGGGCCCTAATGAGCATAACTGCACACATAAAGAACTCACAGAAGAAACACACTGAGGTAAAAATTTAAAATGTTGAGCTTTTTATTTATAATATGATATAGTTAAGTAACATAACACGACAGGAGCTATTTTGCTGAATTTGAGAATATTCAGCAAACTGGCTCCTGTCATGTTATGTTACTTAACTATATCATATTATAAATAAAAAACTCAACATTTTAAATTTTTACTTTTAAAAATGCAAATGTTTGCAAATGTTACATTGATTTTAGTTAAATAAAAGTAGTAGTTAATATTAAATTACTTCAATTACATAGTTTAAACATTAAATATTACTATACGTATTAGGGTGCATCAAATTTGAATGGGAAATTTTAATTTCAAAATATCAATTTGGCTGGCATTGCATTTTGTTCCAATTAACTAAAAAATGACTTTTGCAAAGTTTTGAGGAATTCCATTGAGATTTAGGGGTGCCACCTAACACATGAACTTTGGCGAAATTTAGAAAAATGTGAAATTTTTAGCCTAATTGCCAAAAGGTTGACCTAGAAATGATGAGTACAGTGAACTTTTATACAGTAACATGTTCTATAGGGTTATCAAAGTAAAAGTTGTTTGTTTGCCCTTTGGGGAACTTGGGCATTTCTCAGAATTCAACTTTCAAGATTCTCCATTCATTTGTCCTATAGACAAAATGAATGGAGGTCAATGGGACATGTTCACGTGGCCTTACCCTGAATTGTGTGCAGCAGTGATGGATGTCGGACACATAAAGTTTAACTGACTTTATTGTTAAACAAAAGGGGCGATACTGACACACTTAAAAAAACAAACCCTCTCTAGTGACCAACTCACTGGCAACTAACCTGAACTCTGAACCTAGCCAAGGCGTCTCCCCAACCACCACCCAAGAGTAACTGTCCTATTCAGGAAATGGCTTGGTTTGGCTTTTGGTCGAGGTCATGTTCAACTGCCTGCAGCACATTCTGCAGGTGCTACTCCTTCCTTGACACTTTTAACGGAGTCGGATGTGAGCTTAAAACCACGCTCAGCACATTGACCTCACTTTTTTTTAACGCAGCATTGGTCGCTCATTCCTTCACATCGAGAGACATAAATTCTGGATCAATGTGCAGCTGGTGCATCCCAAACCAGCAATCCTTATTGGTGAGATCAGCTAAGCTGGTGGTTGGAGAGAGGGTGGGGAACTTTGGCTTGACAAAGCCAGTGCCAAAGCGCTGCTCAGGGATGTGCATGGGGAGATCAGCGGGCTTGTGCTCCAAGATCTCTCTGGCAGGTGCACGCTTGTCATTTTTGGGCACCTTGCTGCTGGGTAGCAGCCAGGGGTAGCATCTCACCTGTCAGGTACCAGCAATGCCTCTCCAGCGCCTTGATCGCTGATGCTGCAATGCCTTCATCTACAGCCTTGTATGCATGGTGGTAAAGTGTCATTCCAGGGAGCATCTACAGCTTTCTCGCAGGTCAACCCCCACTTTGCAAATGACGCTTTTCCACAGCACGGTACGGCTCAGTACGGTTTGTACGACTCAGTACGGTACGGCTTGGCATGGCTCGGCTCGCATTACCTCGGTTTGCTTTTCCACTGCGTGGTACGACACGGCACGGCTCGGTTCGCTTTTCCACTGCAGTTAGTACCGCTTCAAAGTGGGTGGGATTATAGACTGATCGTTATAGTTTATCCTCTCCTCAGCAAACCAACAAGATGAACGTCTGCACTTCGTCCACTGAACACGATTCAGCCATTTCTTTTTTGGATTTTTTTTCTTTCTTTTTTCTTCAAGCAAGTAATTTTAAAACAGGTGCTACTGTTACTGGCTATTTAAATCTAGCGGGTTTGATGTCTCGCAAATAGAATGACGCTGGTAGTGACGATTCTGTCTGACCAATCAGTGATTTGCAGTGTTTTCACGGCACATTTTAGTATCAGTACGGTACGCTTGGAACCTCAACAGAGGTGGTACCATTTAAAACGAGCCGAAGCGAGCCGTACCGTACCGTACCATGCAGTGGAAAAGCGCCACAAGTGAGCCATACCGAGCCGAGCCGTACCATGCAGTGGAAAAGTACCAAAGCGTGCCATACCGAACCGTGCCATACCATGCAGTGGAAAAGCGCCAATAGATGTGTGTAATGAAAATGGCAAATGCCTGAATCTTCGGCACCTGCTGCCGTGTGGTGATTATGCCCTGGGGAAGTAACGCGATGTGCTGCTCCATCAAAGCCAGCTCGAGAGTATAGAGCAGCTTGGCCATCCATCGTGCCTTGTGGAGCACTCCCAGTCGTTGGAAGGTCACTGCAGTCTGCTCTTCACCATCTGCATCCAGAAACACAAGACACAGCTGCACAAACTCATGGTAGTCATCTCGCTTGTGGTCAGTGACATCTTTTGCGTACCTGACAATTTCAGCACATAAATTGCCCAGGAGTGGTTGATCGGTGTTGCCAGGAATGTAGCGGGACCATTGGCTGCTGGATTCTTGTGGTAACAGTTTCCATTTCTCTCTCAGACGTGTGAACAAGGTAACCTCTTGCGAGCGTGATGACTCTACCTTCAGGTCTGTGAAAACCTGGTTCAGGAGGACCTCACCAATGTGGTGCCGGCACCCAGACCAAGGCAGTGGTCGGCCCAGTGAGAGCTGTATGGCAATACAGGCTGCTGTGAGATGGCTGGTGTTTGAAACAGTGGTGTTAAATGCCATGTTGACAACCTGGTCAGCGCAGCACCAGTCCTGCAGCAACTTGCATGTCGACCGGGCAATGATCACTCTACATGCCTCATTTTTCTGCTTCTTATACGCCGGGACACCAAGCAGTTTCAGCCGTTCTTCATCTCCAACCACCACTGGTTGGAGCTCCTCCAACTGGTGCACATTGCTGTCCCAGTGTAGGGTGCACAATGGAGGTGGTGTCCACTGCTTGTTAGTATCCTCCTCTGACTCCTCATCACTCTCCGACTCCAAGCTGGACATTGCCGTCATCTCCTGCAGCTAATTTTCACAGCCTTTTCACACCTGAGTCTAACTTCATCATAACTTACCGTTACATCAATACCAGAGTAGCTAGCTGTGCTTGCAAATATACTTGTATTTAAAATGTTAATTTACTGTAACAACTACAATGCTACTCTCAATAAAAATGAGACATCTATACTCTGAATATGACATTGTCCCCTCTTGAATACTGTTGATGTTAAGCTTAATAGCTTAGCTAACATAGATAGCTAACGTTTGCTAGATGTAATGAGCACCAAATGCCTATAAATATGACTTAAATGTCTTATGGTAAATAAGTATACAAAAACACAACTACAGATATGATAGTAATATCTAATAATACATACCCAACACAGAAAGATCACCTCAAACAGAAAGATCACCTCTGTTTTCTTGAGCTGTAGTATTGTTTACCTCAGATCTCCATGGCTAACATTGAGCACCGTTCAACTTGTTTATATCTGTAGACACCCTGATAGTGCTGCTTTTGTACTTTTGACTGAAGAGTTTGCTTGCGTTTATTTCCTATTATATTTTATAATGGCTATTTTTGTTAATTTAAATATTGTTGTTCAATAAATATTATTTTATAGTATGCCGTAATTGGTATTGAGAAATGGTCCATTAGTGACTGATATATGAACTTCAGGGAAAGTTACAATATTACACTATTAGATGGTGGCAAAGAGTTAGTCAGAACAAGGAACTTGTTTTAGCTCTGTCGTGGGAAATCTGTAAAAGGAGAAAGACAAAGATCGCTTTCCTCAGTGGACATTCAAACACATTTTTAATAATGGATATAATATTATGGGCATTGACCTGATGAATGAATGCTATATCAGATGCAGGTAATACATTAGTTTAGTCAATTTCTGTCATAATACTCATATATCTCATATTGCTCATATATCTAGTACGTCAATGTACCCCTTTTCATAATGGATCAAAATCATCATAATATTGTATAATAGTTGTTTGAACACAACTCAATACTTTTTGTGATTACATGAGGGCTTTATATATTTTTTCACTACATATTTCTTCTCTTTGATTGATTTACTGACCACTTTTCTAACTTTAATTTCAGACCAGATGGATGAAAATGAAGTGGAGAAACATCAAAGAAGATCTCAGAAATCTGTGACCTGCACTCAGTGTGGAAAGAGTTTCACACACAAAAAGAGTCTCGATGTTCACATGAGGATCCACACTGGAGAGAAACCGTTCTCATGTGATCAGTGTAGGAAGAGTTTTAGACAACGAGGAACCCTTCAGAAACACATGATCATCCACACTGGAGAGAAACCGTTCTCATGTGATCAGTGTGGGAAAAGTTTCACATCCAAACAGAGTCTCGATGTTCACATGAGGATCCACACTGGAGAGAAACCGTTCTCATGTGATCAGTGTGGGAAGAGTTTTACACGACGAGGAACCCTTCAGGAACACATGAGGATCCACACTGGAGAGAAACCGTTCTCATGTGATCAGTGTGGAAAGAGTTTCACACACAAACAGAGTCTTTATGTTCACATGATCATCCACACTGGAGAGAAACCGTTCTCATGTGATCAGTGTGGGAAGAGTTTTACACGCCTAGGAAACCTTCAGAATCACATGAAAATCCACACTGGAGAGAAACCGTTCACATGTGATCAGTGTTGGAAGAGTTTTTCACGACGAGAAACCCTTCAGAATCACATGAAAATTCACACTGGAGAGAAACTGCATGAATGTGATCAGTGTGGCAAAACATTTTTGAAGGCTACAGACCTGAAGAGACACCTCACAGTTCATTCACAGGAGAAACCTCATTCATGTTCTTTGTGTGGAAAGAGTTTTTCACTTCTGGAGAGTTTAAAAGCACATCAGAAAATACATACTGGGGTAAAAAATCATATGTGCTTTGAGTGTGGGAAGACTTTTATCACAGCTCAAGTTTTGAAGCTGCACCAGAGGATTCACACTGGAGAGAAACCTTACATGTGTTCACACTGCGACAAGAGATTCAGTCGCTCAGGAACCCTGAAACAACACGAGAGGATCCACACTGGAGAGAAACCGTATCACTGCACTGCATGTGGGAAGAGTTTCACTCACTCATCTTCTCTACGCAGTCATAAAAAAAAAAAAATCACAGTATGTAGATCATCTTCAGCCGATGCCGCATCTCTGCCCTATTAGTCAGTCCTAACCAGCCACGAGTAACAGGACAAAGAAACATCATATCTAAATAATTAATTTTATGTTAATTTGTGTAATATTTTTACACTTTTATGAAGATTTATATATATATATATATATATATATATATATATATATATATATATATATATATATATATATATATATATATATATATATATATATATAAACTAAAGCTGTAGAAGAGGCTGATTTATTTTTAACTTTTTCTTTGTTGTTGTTTTCGAATTAAATAGTTATTCTTCCACTTATGGTGTATTTCAAAAAACACATATGTAAGATATACTGTCATGTAGCTTTGCAACTGGCCTTCTTCACTTTAATTCTCTTGAGATGCTTTGCTATCTTGTTAGACAATAAAGAGGGATATCAGTCTCATTAGTTTTTTACTTACTTTTTGTATTTGCTTCAGCAAGTATTTACATTTTATTGTACATTTTATTGTCTGCTCCTTGCATCAAGAATAAAACATTTCATAATTTTAGTCAAAATATTATGATTTGCTTTCGGGGCTTTCCATGTTTTAAATTTCTCGATAAAGCTTTTAAATGGGTGGTTGATTATGATTTCACTTTTCTAACTTTAGTGTGTTGCAACGCCAAGATCATGGGTTCAATTCCCAGGGAAAGCAAGAGCTGATAAGAATGTAAAATGTGTACCTTGAAATGCAGTGTAAGTCGCTTTGGATAAAAGCGTCTGCCAAATGCGTAAATGTGTGTGTGTGGCGAGCAGGACGAGGCCGAGGGCCGTGAGAGAGCGGCACGAGGCCCGGTGGCGTGATTACTGATGAGTAAGGGTGCTGCGATTGATCGGTTGCCGATCATAATCGGCCGATAATTGCTTTGTGATGTGTGATCGGCGGTCTCTATAAAAGCCGATCAATAGCAGATCAGATGACGCAAAATTCGCGAGACAATTTTTTATGCCCTGGTAAAAATGGCTTCACCGGTCTGGCAATTCTACAAGGTGTGTGAAAAAGACAATTCATTAGAAATCAATCTGCAATGTGTGTACCATGCCACGGCCCGATTGTCAAACTGTGCAGCCTCTCTGCTCAACCCGTAAATAAATCCATCGATCCGCAATCCACGTTTGAGTTTTTAAATGGTCTAGTGGTCGATCTTTTGCCAAGCGTGTCAGAGGTTACGGGTTATAATCCGCACTCGTATAGTTTTTTTTCTCTCATCAAAACTGAATATGTTCATCAGTGGTTACAGTATATCAAGCAGGGACACGTTTGTGTGCATTTTATTTTGTGATTTCACCGGAATGAATAGAGAGTCTCCGCAACGGCGATAGATTGAAGCGCGCGTCTGAGTGAAGACTGCATGAGGCCGCGAGCCACAGAGAACAACTGTATCCATGACACTGATCGCAACGAGCGCTCAGCTTGAGTAAACAACAACAACACATTTTAGTGCTAGATTTCTTATTTAATAGCGAACTAAACGAATGCTCTGCTAGTTAACTGGAGATGCTTTATTTATTTGTATTAGGTACATCCGTGCGTGCCTCAATGTTACAAAAATTGGTGGAGGACAATATCGATCCCTAGAAACAGTGGTGGGACACGACTTCACTGGATCTAAACAAATCAATCTAACCATAGATGTGACCAGTAGTGGTGGCTTAATCTGTTTAAAATAACTTTGCAAGGGTTCTTGCAAAAAATAAAAAATATATATTGATGCTTAAGAAGTATTTTTATTTGTATTTTTTTTTTTTTTTTTGCTGTGCACTTTACTACCTGTGATCCTTTAAGTATATTAGAAAAACTGATGGCTGACTGACTCAAAACATTATTTTGGCTATAGTCTTTTTTGTTGCAGTTTTTAGTTTAAAGTAGTCTAAAGCTAAATTTAAAGACTCAGATGTTTTGTCTTTTATCTTTTTTTATTTTATATTCTACAGGAAAGTTGTATTTGTCAAGCCCTAAGCTGTTCCCAATAACCAGGCACAGGCTGCTAAGTTAATATGCTGGACATGTTGCTTGCAAATAAATACACAGACAGGTGTCAATTCATGATACGTTGTCTTCTAGTGCTGGATGATTAATCGAAAAATAATCGAAACTGAAATTCAGAGCCTATAACGGTCCGTGTACGTTGCGTTCATTCGTTTTTCGATTTAATATTGAAAGTAGAAAAATGAGAAAACGGCTCATTTATTCATTTTTCGTTTTCCCAAAAAAATTAAAAAATGAGAATTCGGCTTGATTTTTATATTTTTATGTTCAGTGATAGAAAATGGAAAAATGGCTTGAATATTCGATTTCCACGTGTGGGCGCATATGAAACGCCCCTTTCCGCTGATTGGTCAATCAAAGATCAACGCTTTCAGTTCTTCCACAGTCCTCCGCTACTGGACGGATTCTTAAAGTGTTTATTACAAATAAACTCTCTCTCATCCAACAACTGGACTAAAGCTTGACACAAATCGCGCTGGGCAGGGCCTAGAAAGGGTTTTCTTCTCTATAGGCATGGATTCGACAATCTACACTAGAGAAATATTAGCTGATTATTTCAGAAATATTATGTAGATTATCTCGCATCTGCACCCACATGACCCATCATTAGCCTACTTCACAGCTGGGTGACCCACTGACAGCGCACAGACCAGTATCCATTTAAGTGTAAATATGCAGCAGTCATAACTATTATTTTAGACTGCACACTGAGTTTTGGACAAGGGATGAAGCTGAAATATAATAGATATGAAAATGTCACAGCGCATCTATTTTGGTTGTTATTCTATTAGTTGTTTGTTGTTGTTTGTTTTTCATAGCTTTCATAGCTTATATAATCATCTTTACCTTTGCAAGGGCAATTATTCTAATATTTTTTAAATATAGGCTATTTGTCATCTTTTATTAAAAAAAAAATGGAAATTTAATCAACAAATTCATTTAGAATAATAAGACAATAAGCTGTTACCAATCAAATTAAATTAGTATCAACCAAAGAAGCTGCATCTGAATTCTGAAGTGGCACCTACTATTAACTGTTTAAAGCTGCTCAGAGGATTTACACAGTAATTACAATTACATAGTATTATGATATTCAAGTTTGAAATATAATATTTTGAATAGCCTTTTAAATATGAAATTAATGACAAAATGAAACAATACTTACATGACAGCTTATTGTCTTATTATTCGAATTGAATTTAGTCGATTATATTTCCAATATTTTTTTTATAAAAGATGACAAATAGCCTATATTTAAAAAATATTAGAATATAGGTAAACATGATGATTATAAACTATGAAAGCTATAAGCTATGAAAAACAAACAAACAAACAACAACAACAAAACGAATAGAATAACAACCAAAATAGATGTGCTGTGACATGGACACTAAATAATGCAATTTATATCTTTTCATATCTATCATATTTCAGCTTCATCCCTTGTCCAAAACTCAGTCTAAAATAATAGTTATGACTCCTGCATGTTTACACTTAAATGGATAGGCTACTGGTCTGCGCGCTGTCAGTGGGTCACCAAGTAGGCTAATGATGGGTCATGTGGGTGCAGATGCAAGATAATCTACATAATAATATTTCTGAAATAATCAGCTAATATTTCTCTAGTGTAGATTGTCGAATCCATGCCTAGAGAAGAAACCCCTTTCTAGGCCCTGCCCAGCGCGATTTGTGTCAAGCTTTAGTCCAGTTGTTGGATGAGAGAGAGTTTATTTGTAATAAACACTTTAAGAATCCGTCCAGCAGCGGAGGACTGTGGAAGAACCGAAAGCGTTGATCTTTGATTGACCAATCAGTGGAAAGGGGCGTTTCATGCGCGCCCACACGTGGAAATCGAATATTCAAGCCATTTTTGCATTTTCTATCCCTGAACATAAAAATATAAAAATCAAGCCGAATTCTCTTTTTTTTTTTTTTTTTGGGAAAACGAAAAATTAATAAATGAGCCGTTTTCTCATTTTTCTACTTTGAATATTAAATTGAAAAACGAATGAACGCAACGTAACACGGACCTATAACCGATGTAATTTTACCATGTCGGTTAATTCGGTTTTTGAATCCTATTAATATTTCCGCCCACTGCGTGTTAATGTACTTTCCCCTTAAAACATACCGCGTGTGTAGTCACGTGACTCCTCACCGTCCAGTCTGTGACATTGAAGCAACATGAGCTCCTTTCACACCGCGCGTTGCCGTTGATCCCGGGAAATTGTCGGTAAAATTTCCTTCTGTGTGAATGCAAACACGAGCCGGGATTGATGCCAGGTTGGGGCTCTAGTAACATTGCCGTGTTCTGTCCCGGAACGCGCGCTGTGTGAACAAAAGCTGTAATCAATGCCGTGTTGTCGTGATGACGCTGAAGCCTGGATCGTTCGCCAGTGTGTTTATGATCGAATCAGAGAAAAAAATGCACAAGCGTGGTTCCTCGTGAGAGAAATCGCAGCTCATAGCTAAACTGTAGACGCTGCTGAGACATTACGTGTACATTGCTCAAAAAGAGAGAGAGAGACTGACAAACGCCAGCAAGTGCCTCCACAAAGCAGCTGTCTAACACAAGCATTTACAAATGCTATACGATATGAAAATTATTTGTTTTTTAGTTTTATACAAGTTATATTTTACTTTTAAGATGGCAATATTTACAATAATTTATTTTGTTTACAAAAATAACTTTTTAAAAGTTCTTTATTTTATACATTTTTTAGGAAACTTTATTGTTACATTAAAACTTAAATTACGTTTTTTATTTCAAGCATTGTATGCTTTGTTTAATTAAAATGTTTGAAATATTTAATAAGCATTAATAGCTATCTGTGTGTTTCCTTATTTTAGAATCACAAAAATAGGATTATGCACTCTTTCATTAGAAAAAACAACCGTAAACATATTTACAGTAAAAGCCTTGCCAGTGACTTGAGATGTTTTTTTTTTTAAAATAATCGTTCAATAATCTTAATCGAGGTGACTTGTTCGATTAATCGCGATTATGATTTTAGCCAAAATCGTCCAGCCCTATTGTCTTCTCTTAATTGTAATACTTAATGTACATTGTTAAATATAGTTTAATAAATAATTCTACATGATAAATAGAAGTGTAAAGTAGGGTTCGTTAGCTTTGCGTGACACACACTCAAAAGGATTAAATAAAACACCGGAGAGAAACAGCTCGTGAACAGTCGTCTCTTTTTACGCAGGGCCCAGAAAAACAACACCAACTTGCAATGCAGCCAATCAAAAAGCAGGAAGATGAACAATGAAGTAAATCAAGATTTTTAACCAGAACACAGATTCCAGACTTTAACCCACTGTCTCCCATTTATATAGATCATATAATATATATATATATATATATATATATATATATATATATATATATATATATATATATATATATATATATATATATTTAACCTTACATTTCTTCTCAATCTCATGTTAATCTTGAGTACCTATTGAGTAGTATTGCATCCTTCATATCTCCAAAAAGTCTTTAGTTTTATTATATTTATTAAAGAAAGATAGGCTGTACCGAGTCTTTCCGGAAAAACCCGAGCGGGTGGAGGCATGCCGTGTGGGCGGAGCGCACAAAGCTTTTGCGTGTGTTGTAAACAGACAGACTCGTGGTTTATGAGGACATGATTTATTTTTACAATAAACAAACTGACACCTACAGTGGCCAGCTAAACAAATGTATTTAAACACACAAACACAATGCTCCATTATAGATACATTAACTGTACGTGATCATGTTGTTTACTTGCTGTGCTTACACGCCGATAGTTAACAATCTCTGAACTGCGGTGCCCATCTCACGTTACAGATCAGGATCAATTATAAAGGGTTTTAAACGACAAAACAAACTCACTTACACTGATTTGAGACTCAGAATAGAAGATAGTTGATGACATGGTAAGCAAGTTTGTTAATATTTAGAATATAAAGCGCTACATCTGTCATACAGCGCTATTTTGGCTGTGGTGAACACGTGCATGACGCGTCACCATGGAAACTTGGCTGACGGGCGGGCGGGGATCGCGAATTAGAAATAAAGGCCAGCCTCTAATAAAAGCCTGCTTCAAATAAAAGCCAGCTACCATCTGCAGTTCAGGTAAATAAAGGCCCCGGTCTTTATTTGAGGAATTACGGTAGTCCTTTAAATACCCAGCCAGTTTAACTTGACGTCGACCTAGGCATGCAGCCAGACCAGAACTTGAACTCTGCATAAGAGGAGTGCTCACAGGCAGCTGGTCTACTAGGGGAGGGTGAGGTCCAGGATCAAGTGGCGCCCGTGGCCAGATGGGATCCTTAGACATTCCCTTAGATGTGCACAGAACAATTTGTGGGGGTTTGAAAGGTAAGGCACCTGATAAAGCGGTCAAGGATGGGAAAGGATCTGGAGTAGAGGGAGCATTTGGTTTCTCATTTTGAAGGGCAGGTGCACAGTATGGTCGCAGTCTGTTATAATGGACAATTTGACATTTATCTGATTCGTCTAACAGATAATGTATTCTGTACGTGACACCCACATCACCCTCTGACTCCAAACAGTCCACAACTTCAAACGGTCCTTTCCAGTGAGGAGCAAGTTTCTGCCTGCTGGTGGTAGGATCATGCAGCCACACAAAGTCTCCCCGTTGATAAGGAGTAAACTTCAGATCCTTATCATAGTGTCGCTTTTGCTAAAGATATGCATGTTCCCTGTTTTGGGTGGCAATAGCGAATACATCTTGAAGTTTACGCATCAGGTTAACAGCATAATCTGACGGTGAATTAGATGGAGAATGCGGTACACAATTTGGCAACAGCAGGTTAGCCGGCAATCTGGCTTCTCTACCATGCGTGAGGAAAAAGGGAGTGAAACCAGTCGACGAATGGGGACTAGTATTGTAAGCTAAAGCCACCTGGCTCAGGTAATGATCCCATTCCCCTTGCTGTTGCTGCAAGACCTTGGCCAACTGATCAATGAGGGTTCTATTGAAACGTTCAACCATACCATCACATTGTGGATGATATGGGCTGGTTCTGGTCTTATGAACTCCCAACATTTGGCAGAGATGTTTAACAAGGTCTGACTCAAATTGTTGCCCTTGGTCTGTATGTAAGACCTCTGTAATGCCATGCTCACAGACAAACTTTTCGAAAAGACACTTAGCCACTGTGGTAGCCTTCTGGTCTGGAACAGCATAAAGGTTAACGTGTTTGGAGAAGTAGTCTTGAACAACCAGAACATACCGGTTTCCTCGACATTTAACATCAAGTTCAAGAATATCGGCGGCTACTTTCTGAAATGGTGCTGTCGCTACCACTGTTTTCATAGGTGCTTTTTGACCAGGGATTGAAGTGTGTCGGGCATAACAAGGAACACACTTCTTACACCACTCGCGTATGTCTCGGGACATGAAAGGCCAGAAGCAGAGCTATTGTGCCTGTTGCAAGACTTTTTCGGCTGATAGATGACCAGCAATAGGGTTGCCATGGAGGGACTGAAGGACTTTTTCCCTTAAGGTTTTAGGTACAATGACCTGAAAAATCACAGATTTGGTGACTGGACTAACAATTTCACAACAGAGGAGACCATTGTGTACGGTTAACCTGAAGTATTATTTCCACAAAGCTCTCTCCTCAGGCGACCATCTGTTCATCTTCCTATATGGTGGATTGCGGCCTCTGATCTTCCAACTCACAATTTCCTTCAAAACTGAATCCTGTTGCTGCTGCTCTTTGAAACTCGATTCAGCAGTAGCCAACTGCAGAATGAGAGAGGAGGTCCTCCCAGTTTCTTGCTCAACACCAGCGATTAATTTTGGTATATCATGGGTCAGGCCGACCGACTGAACCTGTTCTTTCGGTTCCTGCCTACTTGATAATCGACAGCCGCCATTATCGGACAGTGGTGTGCTAAGATCAGGCTTATCAGATAAACCGGCTGCGTTTTTAAATTCTGAGCCGGATTCTTGTCGACGTGACAGGGCGTCGGCATTTGCGTGACTTTGTTCTTTCCTGTATATGACTGTCCATTCAAATGGATCCAATTCCAGGGCCCAGCGGGCTCGCCGACCAGTGCGATCACTGTCAATAGAGATTTTCCTCAGGCCCAGGAGAGGTTTGTGATCTGTAATGAAGAAGGGCTGCTTGTACAAATAGTGGCGGAAATGTCTGACAGCCCACACAATGGCCCAAAGTTCTCTATCATACGTCGACCATTTCTTTTCAGCCTTGGTGAGAACATGGCTGGCATAAGCAACCACTGTTTCTTGAGTCCCTTTTTCCTGGGCAAGGACAGCTCGTATAGCCGATGCAGAGACGTCTGTGTACAAATGGAACGGCCGGTGAAAATCTGGGAAAGAAACAATAGGTGGAATAGACAATTTCAAAATGTTTCAAATAAGCAAATGGCTCCTGACAATCCGCAGTCCAGTGGAATCCAACATTTTTCTTGGAAGGGGATGTAAGTCTTTTATGGTAACAGCATTTACACTACCGTTCAAAAGTTTGGGGTCAATACGATTTTTTATTTTTTTTAAAGAAATTAATACTTTTCTTCAGAAAGGACGCATTAAATTGATCAAAAGTGACAGTAAAGACATTTATAATAATGCAAAATATTTATTTTTTAATTGAATGCTTTTCTCTTGAACTTTCAAATAATCCTGAAAAAAATGAACCACGGTTTGCACAAAAATATGAAGCAGCAAAACTGTTTTCAACTGTGATAATAATCATAAATGTTTCTTGATCATCATATTATAGTGATTTCTGAAGGATCATGTGACACTGAAGACTGGAGTAATGATGCTGAAAATTCAGCTTTGATCACAGGAATAAATTACACTTTATTATATATTCACATAGAAAACAGCTTTATATTTCAAAATATTACAGTTTTTTCTGTATTTTTAATCAAATAAACACAGCCTTGGTGAGCAGAAGAGACTTATTTTAAACACATTAAAACTCTTACCGACCCCAAACTTTTGAACGGTAGTGTAGTTTCCTGTAATCCAAGCAGAATCGCCATGTGCTGCCCAGGGGCAATAACTCTCTTCAATGACATCTGCTTTTAAGAGTTTTTCCACTTGTTGCTGTATCTCTTGTCTTTGTTCAGGTGTCACACGATACAGCCTTTGTTTGATTGGCATAGCCTCCCCTGTCCGAATCCTATGCTTAATTATTCCGGTTCTACCTCTGTCATCAGAGTTGTTACTGAAAATGTCAGAATACTTAGTAAGCAGCTCTGTTAAGGATTCCACTTGAGCTGTAGACAGGTTAGAATTATCAATTGACGCTGGGTCAGTGACACAGGGATCAGATAAGACATTGCAACATTCTCCCTCCAAAACTGTTGTCAATAGAAGAAAGAAAGTGAAACTCACCAAGATGTTGACCTGCATGGAGTTCAATGTCTTCTTCCAACATGACATCATGACTTTTGCGTAAACATACACGCCACTTTCAAGTCAAGTGGCGTGTTATTTATACGCATTTTGAGCTATCCGCGTGTATGCGCGTATATCTACGCCGTTATGTCCGAGTGATTCGGCGTGTATGTACACGCTGTTAAAAATCCGAGCAAAATAAAGCCAAATTTTGATATACATCTGGGGTAGCGATATTTTTCTTACTAGGATGGTAGGGAAAGACTCATAAATGGTATTAACCAGTGACGGGTAGGTTTAGGGACGGGGTTGGGGTAGGTCATATATTTATATATACAGTAATGTAACGTTAAGTCAACGGCGTTCATAAACACGCTGAAAAGCGATTATGCGTGTTGATAGCACGCCAAAAATGGAAATATGAATTGGCGTGTCATACATACGCAGTTTCATGAGATCAGTCTGCTTCTTCTGTGGTGTTCAGAACTTGCACCACAGTCAGGCCATTTTGATCCTCACTGAGGGTGTGCGCAACGGCTACATTACTAACCGGGTTGGGCTCCAGGATACCTGTGTAGTCAGTTGGCACAGGAGATACAGCCGTCGCTCCTTCCACGCTCGCTGTGATAATCGTTTCACTCCATGCTGGTAGTTTAGTAGATGCAAGCACCGAAACATTACAACAGGCAGCCGCTTTATGTCCTGTAGGAAGCAGAGGTAGCTCAACATTCCACAAAGACAATTTCTGATTGACTACATCAAGGAGAGCATGGTGTTTTTGTAGGAAGTCCCAGCCAAGGATGACTGGATGATGTGCACCTCTAACAACCTGGAAATCATGTTGCAGTAATTCTTTACCAAGTCTCATGCCTAGCACTAAGACACCTATGGTGTCCAGACACTGCCCCATGACAGAACGTGCAAGTACCATGGAAGTTTTCATAGGACGTTTCTTTAACGTGGGATGCGAATTTCTAAAATCTTCCCCCACAATGGAAATAGTAGAGCCAGTGTCCACGAGGGCAGAGACCTCCACTCCTTCCACAATCGCCAACACATTTGCTGACACCTTGTTATGGGGTTGTCTGTGCTCATCATTTGTATTAAATACTGTAAAATCCGTGCGGGGCCAGGAGGCTGAAACTGATGTTTGCCCCTCAACATCAGCTAATGGAAGTTTCCCGGCTGTTGTTTGAATGACTGCTGGCTGTCAGTTGACCTAAAGCGTACACTGCGTCGGCTCTGAGGGCTCCCATCTCTACTCCACTGCCGGACAGGACTAGGGCTGCGGGGCCGTCTGTAGTCATCGGTATGATACCTAAGGTCTTGACTAGATGGGGCACCCCCTGGAGAATAATAGGGCTTAGCTCTGTCACCTCCCCGTGAATCATCATTGTCACATTGCATTGCATTGTGCGATGCCAGTCATTCAGCACTGCAACATCCTTGTGCCGTCTATTAGGTGCATGGGCATTATCAGAATGATATCGCGAACTGTGGTGTGTTGGGGAAGGGCCGCACGTCATCCTGGGCTGCTCCCTAACTAAAGGAATTTTGTTCCTCTCCCAGTACTCAAACATTCTGTAAGATGAGCGTTTTTGTCGTGTAGCTGGCGCACATCATTTTTCAGCTCATTCACGGTCAACGTTAACTGTTCCACTGCCCTGAGTAATTTCCCATCATTGTGATCGGACTGCACCATAGCCACTTGAGTTTGGGTTTGGGGCACTTGATTTGACCCAACATGGAGTTGCATAGCTGCACGGGCCCTTTCACATCGGCATGCAACAATAAGAGCTTCGTCAATATCCGTTGCACCTTGTTCATGAATCTTTGCTTGCAAGGCTGGATCTAAACCAGCCACAAAACGTCTGAATTTCTCACCCTCCTGGGCAGTACGATCATAATCAGGAAAAGCCTCCAAAACTAGACGAGTAATATCAGCACTGTACACTTCTAAACTTTCACCAATCTTGCGGGTGCGAGCATTCACATGAGTTTGGAAGAATGGCAATGAATGTTGGAGCCCAAAGACATGCCTTAGCCTGTCTTTCACTGTATTGTAGCTAGTCTTTACAGAATCAGGAAGACTGTCCCAGTACAAAAAAGCAGCATCTGACAGCCGTGTTGGCAATACTGAAGCTAACATGTTCATCATGTCTGTACCTTGTGGTGTCATTGCTTGCACAGCCACCTCAAAACGACGAGCCCAACTGGAGAATGATTCTGTTCCATCACCCTTAAAAGCTGCCGGGAGCTCGATATGCAAACTGCCCGCGGCAGAAGGTGCAAGAGGCGGCATCCTGTTCGCGTTTCCACTAGCGTTGGGCGGCTCGGCGGGAGCGTCCGCCAACGCAGAAACCGCGTCATCTTCAGACATCCCTTTAATTCGTTTTGTATCTCACCCTTACGTTAAATGGCGGTGCGTTGTTCCGTCTAGTCCTTGTGCAATAGTACTGTGCACAACCGGTGAGAATAAGAGTGTAATGTCCAAATGGCGCCAATATCGAGTGGCAAAGTTAATAAAACTCCACGAAAAGCGCCAAAAATGCTAAATAATGACCCAGCTGCCACCAATGTAAAGTAGGGTTCGTTAGCTTTGCGTGACACACACTCAAAAAGATTAAATAAAACACCGGAGAGAAACAGCTCGTGAACAGTCGTCTCTTTTTACTCAGCGCCCAGAAAAACAACACCAACTTGCAATGCAGCCAATCAAAAAGCAGGAAGATGAACAATGAAGTAAATCAAGATTTTTAACCAGAACACAGATTCCAGACTTTAACCCACTGTCTCCCATTTATATATCTCATATAATATATTAGGACTGGGCGATATAGCTGAACACTGTATCACGATATCAGTGTTTCATATCGGTCAATATAGATAATTGTTGATTTTTTTATGACCCATTTAAAATAAGGACCAGGAGAAAAAATATATTACATTTAAACATTTTTATTTTAAACTTAACCTTCCTCTGATTATAATCCCAATACAGAAATGTCAACAGCACTATGGAAAACTCAAATCAGATTAAAATGTAAACATAAGTCTAAATTCAGTTCGGTTCAGACATCACGGTTCGGTACGATTTCGGTACAATGGAGTGAAAAGCAAAACAGAAATATAGAAGGCTTTTTTATAAATGTCTTACCTTGTATTTTTTAAATAAGTTTAAAGGCATAGAACCAGTTTATTTATAGTGCACTGATAATAGTTTTATATAATTAGTTTATTAAATTAATAAAAAGATAAAAAAGACCTTGAGATATGTTTGGTAATTGTACCTGAATGAATTTATAATTTGCAATATTTCAGATCAATACTGTATATTTGTTTTCCTTAATTTTAATTAACCCTAACTTTATTCTCATCAGAATTATAAATAATTGATTTTTTCTTTTTTAATTAATGTGTAACTTAAAAATAAACAGATTAGTGCTCTGTTTTGAGGACAAGAAATGAAAACCAATGCGATAAACGATGGAACACACAGACTGTTTTAAAAAGGGGTTGGATAAATATGTTTTGCTTTTAAACATTTGCTTTTGTGTGTGTGTGAGACAGTTGTAGGTTACAGTTTGACAAGAAATACAGTGTGAAAAAAGCACAATGTTGTGTTTCATTGCGAGTATAGGCCTACACAAATATAAGTAAACACTTTGCAGACTGAATGATGTTCTGTATTAACAAAATGACGAAGTATATTTTTATGTCTCCACTGTTAGATCGCGCCCGCGTGTCTCACTCTCTCATGCGCGCACACACACACACACACACACACTCCAGCATTGGAATCTTAACATCGCAAGCCTGTTCATTATGCTGTGTTTACATCAAACGCGAATAGAGCGAATTATCCAATAATGTTTCGCAATTCTAGCCTGCATATGGCATGCAGATTTTCTGCTTCTCAATCGCCGGTTACTGAAGAGGAATCCAGCAGCACGAGACAACGTTATGGCACGCCCGCGCAACCAAACTGACACCGTTACATGATTGCCTGTTAGCGTGTCACTCCCTACGTTGCTAGGTAGGTTACCAGAGAGTGCGTGCCTTTGTTAATGCAACCAAACTTGCTTCGCAACCTGTGGTTTCTTCCGACGAAGAAAAAAAATATCGAACGTTTTATCGAACACATTTTTTATTGATATCGATCACGTGTCTATCGCGATACATATCGTTATCGTTTTATCGCCCAGCCCTATAAAATATATATATATATATATATATATATATATATATATATATATATATATATATATATATTTAACCTTACAGAAGGCTTCAAATAGACCCTGTAATCAGTGATCGGTATCGGGTGATACAGATTCCAGTAATCGGGGATGGGTGATCGGCCCCAAATATCCTGATCGGAGCACCCCTAATTATGAGCGACTCCTGCGCAGCGCACCCCCAGATAGCAAAAAATATCCGCACGGCTTCTTTTTGCCGCCGGCCCTAAGCTGTCGGCTATAGGTGCGTCTCGCTGGCGGGGATCTTACGTTTGCCGCCGAATTCGTCACACCCATTTATTGCGAGATGCCGCCGGCGAATAGCTGGCGGGCCGACTGCTTAATTTTCTCTGGCGGTTGCCTCCGTCTAAAGCCTTGTTTATACTCGACGCGTCCGCAAGAGCGCGAGGTGCGCGCGGCAAAAATGATGTCATTGCGGTGTGGGCGGTTGTGCGCGTTGGGTTCGCAAGACCTCATTTCGCTTGGCGGTGTGCATGGCTTTTTTTGTAACAGCGTGCGCGGCGCCGCATCCGAGAATGAACGACTTCAAGCCGAATCTGCCCGAGCATGACGTCTCACTGCACCGGCACCCAGTTTGTGCGTCTAAATCAGTTGCTTATGTTTACAAAATTAGCCTAGAATAGCATAATACGCCTTTTTTAATAAAAAGATCCATTTTTTATAAAACTTCCACAAAACTTAATTAAATGTTTATTGAAATTAGAAAATATTTAAGAGATCGTTAATTTAGTTGTATAGTCTGCACTCTGCATACATGTTTTTATATCAACATATTTTGTTCTAATGTCATAAGTAATAATCTCATGCTTTACTGTATTTTACACGATTCTTTGTTTTATTTGTGTTATTGGTGGTGATGTACTAAAATAAACATTGTACACAATTTGCATATTTTTAAAATCTCAAAACAGACGTCACATCCCGAACCGCACATCAATTGGCTGCCAACCGCGTTTGTCGCTTGATATTTGCATAAAGTCGAGAACTGCCCAACCTTTTGACGCTCTCAACGCTTTCTCCGGTCCGCTGTCAATCCCAAAATGCACTACGCGAGCGTGAAGCTCGACTTCCATAGGAATGAATTGAAAACGCTCGCTCCGCTCCGCTCGCTCCGTGCCAGTGGACACGCACCGTTAATGGACCGCGGCCGGCTGGCGGCAAGCCGCTTTGAAATACAAGGATTTCTACTCTCAAAATCGACCAGCCGTGTGTCAGGAGCAAATCAGTATCTACAGCATTCACCACACAACGATCACTTTCCCCGGATTACTAATCACCTGCACCTGTTCACAATCAGTAGTCACATCCATCCCGGCATAAGACACCCAGCTCACTCTCAGTCATTGTCAAGCCTCCAACAGGAACAGACCCTAATCCAGTCACAAAGAAACCCTCCGTGTCATCCAGCATCAAGGAACGTAACGTATACTTACCTGCAGAATACTAACCTTTCTGTCCATGTTCTGATGTCCTCAGGATCCACTCTATGGTCCCTGCCCAGTCCTGAATCCATGTACCCTTCCTGAATCTCGTTCGCCAACGGATGACCTGAAAGAAAGAAAGCAAGTATCACTGAACTGAGTTAGTTTGATGAAAATCACACTGAAGAGGATCTGCTCACCTGGAAGCCTTCACGCCAAAGTATCCTCCTCATATTCACCTTTGAACACCTAAAACTTTGAGCACTCACCCTGTATGTGACAAAAATAAAGTTTATGTTCATTCACTTACCTCTGTCTCCGAGCCTGTATCCTGACACCGTGGCTATTATAATTTTTTTTGCTCCAAAGCCATTAGGGTTTTTTATTTTTTTTTTATTTTTTTTTTATTTAACCTTTATTTAACCAGGTTTGTCTCATTGAGATATAAAATCTATTTTTCAAGAGAGACCTGGCCAAGATAGCAGAACAAATTATTTCACACAATCACAAAACAAACACAGTCACAAAACAAACACAAAAGAGGCAACGACAACTAGGGATGCACCGATACCGGTATCTGGTATCGGCCTCGATACCGCATTTTCTAAAGTACTCGTACTCGTTAAAGGTCCCCCGATACCGGGGACCGATACCACGGTCTGAGAAATGTCTATGTTTGAGCGGCGTGTAAGGGGTTAATAACAGGCGCCGAGTGCCCGCCACCCCGCCCCCAGGCCCCGGCTGCAGCTCAGAGCGGGGAGAAGGCGAGACGAGACGAGACATGTCAGCCGTGTGGAACTATTTCAAAGTGAACGAAGACGACAAAACAAAGGCGGACTGCAAACTGTGCTCAGCGAAATTGTCCAGAGGAGGCTCAAAAGGTAGCGCATTTAACACAAGTAATTTAATCAAGCACCTAAAATCCCAACATGACAATGAGTACAAAGAGTTTACCACCGCTTCTAAACCAACACAACCCACGCTGCAGCAAACTCTTGCAAGACGAGATAAAATGTCCAGAGACAATCCACGTGCTGTGAAAATAACACAGGCAATTATCGAGTACATTGCATTGAGTGACCAGCCACTCTCGGAGGTTGAAAATGTGGGATTCCTGCGTCTCCTCCATGTTCTGGAGCCCAGATATGATGTCCCAAGCCGCCGCTACATGACTGACACGGAGCTGCCTAAACTACACGACTCCGTGCAAAAACATATCCACAGCCTACTGCAAGCCTCCTCTGCGTTTAGTTTCACCACGGATATTTGGACAAGCAGTGTTAGCCCCGTGTCGCTAATTAGCCTAACTTGCCAGTGGATAGACGAGAGTTTCACGCCGCAACGAGCTATATTACATGCGAAACAATTCCGCGGCTCGCACACCGGCCAGGCTATAGCGCATGTGTTTGAGGAAATGCTCCAGACATGGGGTATACCTAAAACATCAGTACACGTTGTGCTTCGTGACAATGCCAAAAACATGATTAAAGCCATGAATGACGCAGGACTCCCAAGTCTGCCGTGTGTCGCGCACACGCTCCAACTGGCTGTTCACGAGGGCTTATTAGCACAGAGGAGCATAGCTGATGCTATAGCAGTGGGGCGGAAAATAGTTGGGCATTTTAAACATTCCGCCTTAGCCTACTCCCACCTCGAGGACATTCAGGGACAGCTCAACCAGCCAATAAAGAGACTGCAGCAGGACGTACAGACGCGCTGGAACAGCACGTATTACATGCTCCAGTCCCTCATTGAGCAAAAGCGAGTGCTGGGGGTGTATGTGTCCGAGCATGAACTCCCTGACTATCTCACCGCTCACCAATGGGCTCTTATGGAGAAGACTGTTGCCATCCTCGCCCCCTTTGAGGAACTAACTAAAAAAGTGAGCAGCTACGACGCACTAGCCTCTGATGTCATCCCAGCTGTGACTGTGCTAGTGAGACTTCTAAACAGAGAAACAGACGAGGACCACGGCGTCAAGACAATGAAAGCAACCTTACTGGCAGCTGTCAAGAAGCGCTTCAGTGACGTCGAGACCAACCCACTGTACTTCATCTCCACCATACTTGACCCAAGGTAAAGTCTGTGTGCTATAGGTATTCAATGATAAACTACTGTACTAAATGTAAGATTAATTAATTCCATCTGAAATATTATATTATAGTTTTGTAACTAAATTACACAAATACAAATGTATGCAATATATGAAATATTTCCCTTATTACTACCAGAAAGCCAAATGGCTGGCATTTGTGACAGTGGTTTAGGGGAAACTAAAATCTGTCCTATTTTTCCACATATTAATACATTCATGAATTTTGTTCAGGTATAAAGATCGCTTCTTCTCCAACAACACTGCTCCGGAGGCCAAGCTGCACCTGAAGCAGGAGCTGCAGAGGATGTCCAGAGCTGAGGCAGAGGGGAGTCGGGCAGAAGCTGCAGAACCTCCTGCTAAACTGTTCCTCAAGGCCCAGGCCAGCACTAGCAGCTGTCTGGACACTGTATTTGAAGAAATCGCTAAGGAGCAGCCCCAGGCAGCACAGCCGCTGGCAGCAGGTGCTTCCATTGAGCTCGACACATACCTCGGAGAGGCCCCAAGCCCACGTGAAGACAGTCCTCTGAAGTTCTGGGGTGTCAACAAAATCAGGTTCCCCACTTTGGCTAAAATGGCCCATAAATACCTCTCAGCCCCATGTAGCAGTGTGGAAAGTGAAAGGCTTTTTAGCTCAGTGTCACATTTTAGATGAAAACAGAGGCCATGTCCACACTGATACGTTTTCGTTTGAAAACGTATATTTTTTTCTCCGTTTTGGCCTTCCGTCCACACTGAAACGGCGTTTTAAGTCAACGAAAACGTAGCTTTTGGAAAACGCTCTCCAAAGTGGATAAATTTGAAAACTCCGTTTTTGCGTTGTAGTGTGGACTGTGAAGCCGGAGGTATTTGAAAACGATGACGTAAGTTTAGTCATGTGATCCATGTTGTACCAATAGTTTACCTGATGTTTACCGGTATTGTGCCTGTTATGTGCTATTCACTTTCACACTGTTGCTAAAATATGTTACTTTGCACACTCTTCATATCACAGTACTGCACAGATGATAGAAAATGTACACACATTTGCTGTCCTGCGGCAATACAGGAGAGCAGTCGCGTTTTAGACCAAACATATGGTGACTGAGTGCGACCTGGACGCATCAGTGAATGGTGAGATATTTTGCTAAATAAAATTATCATGTTAGAAGAATTGCGCGATACCTTTCTTTATTTTTCCATCTGTCAGTGAGCTTTTGTGAGGTTTCACGCATGCCCAGTAAGGTGAATTTATAAGTTTCTCATCCACACTGAAACGTCTGAAAACGCCTGAAAACGCTAGTGTGGACGGAGAGCGTTTTTAAACGAAAACTCCGTTTTCAAAAGTATCCGGATTAATGTGGACGTAGCCAGAAACAGGCTGACTGCTGATAATGCAGAAAAGCTACTTTTCTTAAAAAAAAACCTGCCACTCACTTTTTCTAAATAGGCTCCATTAAGTGAGTCGTCTCAGACTTGATGTTAATACCTACCTCAGTTGCACTGACTGCCACAGTTCTATGTTGGTGGATGTTGTTAGTTTATTTTGTACTAAATAGCAAAGCTGTTTATTAATGCCCCTTGTGTTGTCCAAAGCGGCAGAGTTTACAACAAACTGAAAAAAAAATACTTGAGTTGCACTGTCACTGTTTAATTCTTTTTTTATAATTATTTATTCTGTAATATGTTGCATACAACATGCTTTTCATTTCAAATAAATGTTCTTAATTCCAAACTAGTCCATTGTTTTTTTTTGGTTAAATTATATGACTAAAGCTGTTACCTGTAAATTTAAATCATGTTTTTTTTATTAAGTACTCGGTATCGGTATCGGCGAATACTGAAATGCAAGTACTCGTACTCGTACTCGTTTTCCAAAAAAGTGGTATCGGTGCATCCCTAACGACAACTCAAGTACATTTCAATTTAAATAAAAGTGCCATTAATTAAAACATTTGCATGTGTGGATGGATTCATGCTCTAAAGTTTTAACATAACCTTTAAAATCATTTAAGGAAATTAGACACTCTGGTTTTTAGGCTATAACAGATTTGACTCTTGATTCCATTATAAGGTTTAGGAAATGACATTTAAATTACTTTGAAACTCTGAAGATTATACAGTAATATAGGCTATGTAAAATATATTTAATTATTTTATGCTGGTAAAAATTGTTTACATTTCTTTAATTGATGCACATTTGAGACATGCACCAATAAACCAAAAATTATTTGGCAATAAAACTTACTTGGCAATAAATATCTTTCTGATTAGATTTTAAAATAGATATTTAATTCATGGTATGCACACAGATTATATTTTTAAAGGCAATTAAAAAAAATCTAAACACATTATAAATGTTAAAAATGTATTGCTAAAACCCATTACAAAGACTGTAAACTGTGAAGTAGCCTACTGAATTGTGGAGTTAGACCGTTAAACAGTTTTGCACCATTGGTGTGTTCAGGATTTTTTGGACGGGGCTAAAACGGTGGCTCGATGACGCACTGGAGGAGCCCCTGAGGCTGGCTCGTGGCTCGTGGCTCGTGGCTTGCACAAAGCGCATCACGGGCTTTGGTTATGGATTTGCCGCAGTTAAATTAGAACACTTAAATAGCATGGTGTTACACACTCCTGTACATTAGCTGGCGGTATGCACCTACAAGTTGGTTACATCTTACAATCCGTCATTAATCAAGAGAAGAAGAAGATTGCCGAAGTTACTACAGGCTACAGTTTGCTAGCTAGCAGTCATCGACTACCGTCGTTTAAGTAAGTATATGTTTCCCTTTTGTGTAACGCAATATTATGTTTAAATTGTTTTAGTTTATATTTTTAAAATGTCCAAGTTAGTAATTTTTGTTCTTGCAGTATTCTGCTAGTCCAGTAGCTAGAGTGGCTAACGTTAGCAAGTGTTAGCTAACACATCCTGTTTTGCCTTTGTTAAAGTCCCCGTGAACCGGAAGTTGCAAACGACTTTTCTACAGTGCTGTAACGTATTTCCGAGAGAAACGGAATACTAAATGAGGCAAAATAGTGAGCGTGGCTTACAGTGTCAACTAGCACCTGATTGGATCTAGAAAAATGCACCCCCTCGCCATCTCTCCTTTCACACGCTGTGTGCCTGTCTAATGTCAGTAGGAGTGGCGTTACGGATGTTAAGCAGACACCCAAACCGTCAAGGCTACGTCATCGGGCAAGGTCCTCCAACGCAGAGGGGAGGGGCATTTTCAGAATTTGATTAAAGATTATGAAGCCAAAAATTTTTTTTGTGTAAATTGACTTGCATGGATGAATTGTTCACCACAAAACGATCAATTTAGGCAAACAAAGTAAGGGACCGTTCGGTATTTATGGAAAGGGCCACCGGAGGAAAATAGGGGAGGGTCATGTCTTTTTTTTCTTTGTTGAGGGGAGGGTCATCCAACTTTTTTTTAGTCTAGGGGAGGGTCACCCAACTTTTGTATTCATGAAAACAGCAACATTTCAAGTGGCTTGTTTGGCGCATATTTTTTCCATGTAGCTCCATGTAGCTCTCTCGCTCTCGACCCCCCTTCCCTATCAGATGGTCTGACCCAACAAAAATCCAGTTTGGCGCTGTTTGACAGCGCGCGCACTTCAGTACGCGCTCAGAAAAAGTGCATTACAGAAGAAGGCCAATGAAATGTTTACCCGGCAAAGCTTTAAAGCACGAGCAAATAATAAACTTTTGTGATTGCGAATAAGGTCAGTGTCCTGTGAGTGTAGCTCTACCGCTGCATTAACATGTGATGTGAATGTACGTCGAGTTTTACAGTATTGGGACTGAGGCGCCAGAACTGCAGCTGATATAATGTGCGCTGCACGATACTAACATATTTTAGTTTCCATTCTTATTGTGTTTCCACAACAATGTTAGTGAGTAAATCGACTGAAATTGCCACCATAACAGTGCGTGAGATGTGACGTAGGGCTACCACATTTTTAAATTACATTTGAAACTTAACATTTACGTATAGAGAATGGGATCGTGACGCAAGCTGATCCGCGAACGCAAGGCATTGTGGGACTTTAGGACACGGAAGTCGCGGGAGAAACGTAGTTGTAGCAGCGCAGGCGGTGTTTGCGGTATATTTTAGAAGTAATTCAACTTAGAAACACGACAAAATGGTGAACGCATGCTGTATTATAAATGGTCACAATCGTTCTCACGATCGGTGTGGAAAACGTATCATATTGGAGTGCGATTTTTCAGCTTTCTAGCTTGGAAGCAAAGCAATGGAACTAGAATCAAAGAGGCGTCACATGGCATGGATAACAGCTGTAAGACGGACAAACATCACCTTCAGCAACATTTCCCGACACATTTTCACACAGGTAAGTTATCATTACAACACCTTTAACTGTTATGTGGTTACCGCTATAGCCGCCCATGCAAACTTAATTTTGTAGCTAACGTTATGCAGCCAGCACTCGGTTGGGCAAAGATAGCTAAGTTAGTTTAACTTAGTTGCAACCCATTGTAACTAGTTTAGCTTAGTTGAGTTTAATTTGATAGCTATGCAGCCAGCTGACTTAGTTGTGCAAATTTAGTTAACAGTAACGTTAGTGAAATTAGTTACTACACAACAACCGTAACATTAACTTAAATTACGAAAAAGTAGTAACTAGCTAACTTTGCTAAACACTTGAGTGTGAAGTTATTTGGATGAGCAGGTATCCTGACAACTGCAAGCACAGTTTTAGAAGGGGACTGCATTTCTCAAAGAAATTCTGTTTTGTTTTTTTCAGGCAAACCAGCATATGAAATGCTGGAGTGTCATCCCGACTGGGTAACGTCATTGCACCTGGGCCACACAGAAGTCAAAACAACACACACACAGCGTTTTAACCGGAGGACGAAGAGACAGCAAGCTATGACAGGGAATAACACTTCACCTTCAACACCACTGGATCCAGCTGCACAGAGGTCACAGGTGGATGATGCTGCAAGGCAGATAGCTCACCTCAGGGTCCATGTGGAGAGGGTGATTGGATAAGCAACAAGTACACCATACTAAGTGAGACAATACCTGTGAGCATGTGCTCCCATGTGAAGACGAGGACATGATTTTCCTTGACAAGATTGTGTCTGTGTACTGTGCCTTGACTAATATGTGCCCTAGTGTTGTCATGTAACCATAAAACATCACATAAACCTTATGAATTGCATATGTTGCATACCATGTGTTAATAAATGATGGAAAACTACGTCAATTCTAAATCTTTTTATTTGTATCACATAATATGAACTTAGTGCAATGCTGAAGTAAATATGTTTCACAGTAACAATGTAGTGCAAACATAACAGGTAAAATAACATAGGCACTTATAACAGGACCTGCAGTGTAACAATGTAGTGCAAACATAACAGGACCTGCAGTGTAATGCAAATATAACAGGTAAAATCACTTATAGGCACTTATAACAGGACCTGCAGTGTAACGATGTAGTGCAAACATAACAGGTAAAAAAATTACCACTGATAACATGAACTGCAGTGTAGAAATGTTGTGCAAATTCAACAGGTAAAAAGTCAACTTAAAGAACTGACAACATGTCATAATAAAAAGGCACTATGTAAAACCTATACTGGACATACCAATACCAAAGCCCGCTTGTGCTCCACTGTTTCAGTTCTGTGTGCATGAGGCACAGAGCCACGGCTCACTAGCTGAAGGGGCCTGCCTGAGTCCGACACAACTGAGGTGGAACCACTTTATTGCAGTTTTCCTTGTCACAAGCCACCATGTCGTCCTGGTCTTCAGGGCCTCTGCAAACGCACCATAGTTGGTTTGTCTTCTGCAGTGCCTGTGTTCTTGGCCTTTTTGTGTGAGCTTGCTGTAACACGGTTACCTAAGACATAAATAACACTGATAAGCATAAAATGAATTATATATATGTATATATATTCAAATAGCCTTCACATTTACACACCAGTGAAAATAGTTGTAAATCTATAGTCAAATCTGCAGTATATTTTTTTTCTAGACATGTACTTTTGATCTATTTACTTAATTTAAGCACCAATATACCAAGGTAAATTCCTCGTATGTGAAAATGTACCTGGAAATAAACCGGATTCTGATTTATTACAGAAACTAATCTAGAACATTGCTGAAACAACAAAAACAACAGCGTTTCGTCTGGAAATTACATTTAATAAAAGTAAACAACTTAATTAAAATGTTTCCTAAGTAAAAAAAGAAAATATATACGACGCAGAGTTTAACTTGCAGTGTTGTTGTTGGTGACAGAGAGGTGTGTCTGGTGCATGTGGTGATTACCTACCTTTGTGCGAATGATGGTTTTCTGGTCGTTGAGTTTAAAAATCTCCAGGTCCTGAACCCAACCATTAGTTAAGTGGTGATGGGCCTCAAGAGATTTATAATTTCGGAACTGCTCAAATGTGTATGCGCTCACACCACAAACAAGGTAAGAAAACACGTCAGGAAAGGTTGTTTGCGGTAACTTAGCTTGTTCAGATCAGTCGATCACTCTGTGTTCGTACGGATCGAGCCCGTTAATTGCCTTTTTTTTCTCTAAGTAACTCTCATTTGCTTCCTTGTTCAACTTATCTCGGTAGATAACCTCTTGCTTGATCTTCGCCCGTGTTTGTTTACCTTCGTTACTACAACCGTGTCCTAAAAGATGGCCGCCGCTACCCAGAATGCACTGCGCCATGACGTAGTTTCCCATTCTCTTATAGAGGCCTACACCAAAAAAACTAGTTGAGGATAAATTCTTTAAACTTGGGCAATTCTAGCGTTATGGACGTGACATTTGCAGTCAAAACTTGAAATATAAATTCTCAGAAAATGCATTTAAAAACGTCTGTTTATATAGCCTACTCCCTTAATAAAGGAGTCCAGACATTAGAAAAATATCAGTCTATACATTTATACACGTTTTATATTTAATATGAGGGAAATACACATGCGATGCATTTGTCACAAAAAATATTTAACTTTTAGGTGGCAAAATATTTTTTTTGTAGCTAATTCTATGAACTACGCTGCGCAAAACAAAAGTAATAGGCTATACCCACCGGATGAAGAAGGGTCGGCCTCCACATAACATAAAATATTCTTTTTATTTTATTTTTCGTGTTCGCATTTAGAGGGGGATAAAAATGTTACGGACGTTATAGTTCTCCATTACGGTCCGGATTTGACCGCTCTGAAAGTGACTTTAAAACTTTCAGAGACCTCAAACAGAATGCACAAAGCCTTTCTTTAAAGTGAATTTCGTTTTTTAATAATTGTATCTTAATTTTACTCAATGTTTAATCAACCAATTGCCTGGATTTATTAAATAATAAGTAGGCCTAAGTAGAAAATAGATCATCATGACACGGAGGCGCCTGCGTGTGAACTGGACTCTCGTCTCCGAAACTCAGCGTTGGCCTATAGCCTATGGTGAGAAAGCTTGAAATGTCTACTTTTTAACAGAACAATTCAAAACGAAAGAAAACAGACAGACTGCTCTCTGCTTATGTAATCCGTATGAAATGTGCATTTCTCTCTGGCGCGTTCACTACTGCGAAGATCGCGAGTCAACATCACCTTTATATTTGCAGCCGACACTGACAAAGACTTGTTTATTAATAAACAATCAAACTGTCTCCTATATGACATATTCATAATCATTACTTTTTCCGGTTCTTTGTGGTAGCTTTATTGGCATCGCTACCCTTACATGTTACATCGTCACCACTGCATCGGCACCGAAAACGTGATTTTTTTTAAAATCAAAAATCGTGATATGAACCGAATTTTGGTCTATCGTTACAGCCCTAGTAAGACGAGAAAGCAGGAGTTTAGTCGTTTGTCATGGTTGTAAAAAAACAATGGCTATCTGAACATCTTTGCCAAGCGCAAACCAGATTTAACAGATTACAGTGCAACGTGAGTAGCCTAATATAAGGTTTTGATTGTACTTTATTGTAGGCTACACTTTAATATTGTAGGCCTACTCGTGTTTTGAAAATAATTTATAAATGAAATAATTAAAAAGGGAAGAAAAAAAAATAGAAATACACATCTAAATTAAATGAATGAAAAAAAAATCATAAAACAAGTAATGTGGGAATTATTTTTTAAAAACTGTGCAAAATAGGGATGAATTAAAAAAAATTGTCAAGTACTTGCTGACGTGCACGAAAACCAGCCATGTAGCCTATTGGGCATTTCTTGCGGACCTCCTTCCCTGATCTTTGAACACCGCTGGTTGCAGTTAGTTTGCAATGTCCTCCCTGATGTTTTGTTTTTCCTTATTTGTATGGTGTCCTGTAGCCTACAATATCAGTCAGATAATATTATAATTATCTGTTAAAAATAAAATCTTTGTTTCGCTCTATCTCCTCTATAAAAGGACATTCATTTGACCTTTTTTCAGCCATTTTGTCAGTGCCTCCGCCTGTATAGGTGCTTTAGACTTGTCTTGATTTCTAATCCACAACAAATGACGATTTTTAGGTTAAACGTTCAGAATACGATTCCATATAAGGTTATATTTCAGCACTTCGCGAATGGACAGCGATGCTTAAAGCCTGTTTAAGTAGCACGTATAGAGCGCGTTCTCGCGCGTTCATGTTAAGTGCATTTTTGGGAAACGCGCGTGGAATTGCCGCGAGCGTTCGTAACCTTGGACGTAAAGAGCGCTCTTAAGAGCTAAGATACATCGTTGTCGGGAAACCCGGCCCAGTACAGAAGTAATCAATAAATTATCGGGGAGGGTCATGCCTTTTTTCACAATCATTTTGGAGGGTCATAGAAAAAATTATTGCTGGCGAAGGGAGGGTCAAGTCTTTTTTGACTACAGATCTCAAATCTCCTCCGGTGGCCCCTTAAATAAATAACGAACAGTCCCTAAGTATGGTCAATTTTGATTTCATGGGGACTTTAAAGGACACACTGAAGTTAAGCAATGTTGCTAGTAACGTTACATGTAGAAATGTAATTAGCTACTTACAGTAGTTAGCCAAAGCTTCACATCTAGAAAGACTAAGTATAACTTAAGTTTTTTCTAACAAAACATAACATAATAATGTATATTGGTTGTGTAATAAATTATTTTGTTTGTCCAAACAAGTATGCTGCTAGTTCATTTCACAATGTAGCTACAGTGGTTAATATTGGTTCTCTTTGATCACTGCAGCAAGCTTTATAGAAAATAACATGTGACAACATTAATGGATTGGTTTGGTGCACCTCAGACAAGATGCCAAAAAGCATGGTGTCCTTGATAACATCTCATGCTTCCCATTTGAAAACTTCCTTGTGTGCCTGAATAAACAATGGGAGAAAGTCATCGCTCAGTTATTGGCCCTTGGACTTCACTGGCACCTCGTGTACAGCATGAAGTTTTCTGCTATGAAGGTATATTCTAGACCTATGTCTTAGTGTCCAGTGTTTTAACAGTATTGAAAATAGTGCCTTTAGTTGTATTATTTTTTTTTTATGCTGATTTCCAGAGACTCCAGAATGAAAAACAAGCCCTGAGGGAAAGCAATGCACTAGCAGGTGAGAACATGCACTCTTTCTTAAATTTAACTTTTGTGTATGTGTCCAAAATTACCATATGCCTTTTATTTTGTAGCTTCAGATGACAGCGGCTCACTTCGAGAGCAGGTGAAGCAAGTTGGGACAATGTTGAAGATGTTAGCCACAAAAATCCACAATAATGCGTGCGGTCTGTGTTTGTGTTTGGAGCTCCGTCGAATTGATTCATTAATCCTTGATTTTCTTCTTTACCACTCAATTATAAACAGGCACTTTCTATTTTTATATCGTGTGAACTTATCCTCGATAATATTCCTTGTAAAAAACAATCGGATTGCTTTGATATCGCTACTTAGATCCAACTTTCCGAATCTCGGCTACTAGCCTTTAGCCCGCTAGCATTTCAGGCGTGGCCTCGCGCCTATCGAGCGTCGTCTCATCTTTTACACCCGTTTCTCTGAAAGCTTCTCTGAAAGTACAGACACACGTTGATTGTGCTTAGAGCCTGCATCAACGGGGCATAAGCACATCTGCGTGCGGTCTGTGTTTGTGTTTGGAGCTCCCTCGAATTGATTCATTAAGCCTTGATTTTCTTCTTTACCACTCAATTGTAAACAGGCACTTTCTATTTTTATATCATGTGAACTTATCCTCGATACTATTCCTTATAAAAAAATAAAATAAAATAAAAAAACAATCGGATTGCTTTACTGTTTACTTAATTTACTGTTCATCTGTTATAATGGCGAACATATCGGATGTGTGTCTAACGTTACCTCTGAGTGCAGGTGAGGACACATTCGAGCTGATTTCGGTACGATTGGAACTGGAGTCGGTGGAGAAACAGATTCGTGTTCTGCTGGAGAAGCAAGCCGAGCTGCGAGATCGGCGATCAGCGCTTGAAACATCACGCGCCGATGCTCACAAGTCAGTGGTTAGTAACTTTGTGACTTTGACTCCGACTTCGTCTACTCCGTGCGTTTCTCTGCCCAGGAGGACGCGATCATCTCTGCCTTCAATCACTCCTGCACCCTGGGTCACGACACGAGCCAGGACCAGAGCAAGAACCTCTCCCCCCCTCCCGGTCTTCGAGATCTCCACCCGGAACCGCTTCTCCCCTCTTCGCGAGTCGGAACGCGACGACGCCGTGATCATCGGCACTTCCATGGTCCGCCATGTCCGTGCTACCTCGGGTAAAGGTAAGGTGCGCACTCACTGCTTTCCTGGTGCTCGTGTTCTTGATGTCGCTGCGCAGGTTCCCGAGATCCTGAACGGTGACGAGCGCGTCGGAGCTGTCGTGCTGCACGCGGGGACGAATGACATCAGGCTGCGGCAGACGGAGGTTCTGAAGAAGGACTACAGGAGCCTGATCGAGACGGTACGCAGCACATCGCCTAGAGCAACGATCGTCGTGTCTGGACCGCTTCCCACGTACCGACTTGGACAAGAAAGGTTCAGTAGATTATTTGCTTTAAATGAATGGTTAATGTCATGGTGTAATGAACAGAAACTGCTCTTTGTAAATAATTGGAATCTGTTTTGGGAGCGACCTAGGCTCTTCCGTCCTGATGGTCTGCACCCCAGCAGAGTCGGAGCGGCTGTTCTGTCGGACAACATCTCCAAGACGCTACACACCATCTGACTAGTAAGTCAAAGTCCAAATCATAGTCTTTGCTGTCCCAACTTAATTGATATAAGTACCAATGTAGAACATTATATAGAAACTGTGTCTATTCCTCGCTTAGTGAAGCCAAACAATAAATCTACTGTAAGAGCTAGCAAGAATATTATTGTAATTAAACCAGAAAATCTAAATATCAGTGAACAAAAACAATTTCTAAAGCTAGGTCTTCTAAACATTAGATCGCTCACACCTAAGGCGGTTATTGTAAATGAAATGGTCACAGATAATAATTTCGATGTTCTGTGCCTTACTGAAACCTGGCTTAAACCAAATGATTATTTGGTCTAAATGAGTCTACTCCACCAGGATACTGTTATAAGCATGAGCCCCGTCTGATCGGTCGTGGCGGCGGTGTTGCAACAATCTATAGAGATATTCTTAATGTTACTCAGAAAACTTGTCATAGGTTTAATTCGTTTGAAGTACTTGTGCTAAATGTTACGCTCTTAGATGTAAGAAAGAAATCCTTATTATCTCTAGCCGTGGCTACCCTTTATAGACCTCCAGGGCCATATGTTGATTTCCTAAAAGATTTTGCAGACTTTCTCTCAGACCTATTGGTCAATGTCGATAAAGCAATAATTATTGGCGACTTTAACATACACGTAGATAATACAAATGATGCGTTAGGGGCTGCGTTTACAGATCTATTAAACTCTTTTGGGGTGAAGCAAAACGTCAGTGGTCCCACTCATCGTCTAAATCATACACTAGATTTAATTATATCATATGGAACCGATCCAACCGATATAGATATTATACCGCAAAGTGACGATCTCACTGATCATTACATGGTAACTTGCATA
Organism: Chrosomus eos; assembly: GCA_036326025.1. NCBI lineage: Eukaryota > Metazoa > Chordata > Actinopteri > Cypriniformes > Leuciscidae > Chrosomus > Chrosomus eos. The sequence continues at coordinate 14,775 of JAZAVI010000301.1, read as the reverse complement.
ATACGCACTGCTGAAATTTGTCATGTTGCACCACGTTATAGACCAGGCAGAACAATCCTTCCAACCACTATAGATAGATTCTCAAATAGCTTACCTGATCTATCTCAGCTGCTCAGTAAACCCAAACAAACAGATGAACTAGAGGAAATGACTAGCAGTATGAGCAACATTTTCTCTAGTACACTAGATATTGTTGCACCAATTAGATTAAAAAAAGGTTAGAGAGAAAACTAAAGCACCATGGTACAACAGTGCTACGCATGCTATCAAGAGAGAAACTCGTAACTTAGAGCGTAAATGGAAACGAACTAATTTAGAGGTCTTTAGAATCGTGTGGAAAGACAGTATGTCACGTTATAAAAGGGCTCTAAAATCAGCCAGGGCTGAGCATATCCGCAAACTAATAGAAAATAACCAAAATAATCCAAGGTTTTTATTTAACACCGTGGCAAGACTAACAAATAATCAGACATCTCCAGAGCAAAATATTCCGTTACAATATAGTAGTAATGATTTTATGAATTACTTCAATGAGAAAATAGAAAGCATCCGAAACACTATTGTAAATGTACAATTCTCTATGGTGTCTAATGACTCAGCCTCAATTATGGCCCCTCTAGAACAACTACACCGCTTTACAACTATAGGACAGGAAGAACTAAATAAACGTATCATTGCATCTAAACCAACAACATGTTTATTAGATCCAATACCCACTAAACTACTTAAAGAAGTGTTACCTGTAGTGGAAGAGCCTCTTCTCAATATTATTAACTCGTCTTTATTTTTAGGTCACGTTCCAAAAATATTCAAGCTGGCAGTAATAAAACCTCTCATTAAGAAACCGCAATTAGATCCAAATAACCTAGCAAATTACAGACCCATTTCAAATCTTCCATTTATGTCTAAAATACTAGAAAAAATTGTGTCCGCTCAATTGTGCTCTTTCTTGCAAGAAAATGATATCTATGAAAAATTTCAGTCGGGATTCAGACCGCATCATAGCACAGAAACTGCGCTAGTTAAAATTACAAATGATTTACTCTTAGCTTCTGACCAAGGCTGTATCTCAATACTAGTTAGGGCCTAAGGGCGAAGGCCCTATTGTTTTCCTAAGGATTATTTATTATTATTATTAGGGCCCAAGCCCAAAGGGCGAAGGCCCTATTGTTTTCCTAAGGATTATTTATTAGGGCCCAAGCCCTAAGGGCGAAGGCCCTATTGTTTTCCTAAGGATTATTTATTATTATTATTCTTCTTCTAATTATTTTTTTACTACCTTTTGGACACTTTTGGAGGCCTTATAATGCTCAAAAACTCCTGAAACTTTGCACACATGTCAGAACCCGCGGCCATCAGGGCCGGGCTGAAGATGGTACCCGGGCGTGGCAGGGGGGCTCGACAGCGCCCCCTGGAACGGGGTCCGAAAACATGGTCCATAAATCAAACACGCTTGCATGTAATAATATGAAACTCGGTACACATGTAGATCTCATCGTTTCATATATACTTCGCACTCTAACTTTTTACCCCAGCCCAACAGGAAGTCGGCTATTTAGGCTTGTTTGGAAAACGCATGCAATGGAATGTGAAACACTCCTCCTAGAGAATTCAAACACACGGCACGAAACTCGGTCAGCGTGAAGTCAAGACATTGAGGATGAAAGTTTGCGAGGGGATTTTTGATATCTCGAACGGTTTGGCCGTGGCGAGGAAACGAAATTATGGCGAGAAACGTGAAACGGGAAGTGTGTCATAACTACTGCATACATTAACTAATCTTGATGAAACTTCAGCAGTGTGTTCGCTGTAAGAGCCCGATCACATGGATGTGACTATTGTGAGTCAAAGTTATAGCGCCACCAACTGGCAGCAGGAAGTGTGTCACTTTCAAAATGCTTTTAAATCACCCTCTTATTTTTACCCGATTTGCTTCAAACTTCATGTGCATAATGTAGACACATGCCAGATGTAGACCTGTGAAAGGATTATTGATATCTTAGACACTGTTGCCATGGCAATGCATCAAACATTAATATTCCTTTTTTTTAAGCTTTTTCATGCTTTTTTATGCTTTCGGGCACTTTTGGGGTTCTTAACGTGCTCGAAAACTCTTGAAACTTTGCACACAGGACAAAACCCGCGGCCATCAGAGCCAGGCTGAAGCTGGTACCCGGGCGTGGCAGGGGGGCTCGACAGCGCCCCCTTGAACGGGTCCGACAATTTGGTCCATATATCCAACACGCTTTACCCTATTTGCTTCAAACTTGATGTGTATAATGTAGACACAAGCCAGATGTAGACCTGTGAAAGGATTGTTGATATCTTAGATGCTGTTGCCGTGACAACGCATCAAACTTTAATATTCTTTTTGGATACTTTTGAGATTCTTAGCGCACTTTTGGGGCCCTTAACATGCTCAAAAACTCTTGAAACTTTGCACACGGGTCAGAAACCGCGGCCATCAGGGCCGGGCTGAAGCTGGTACCCGGGCGTGGCAGGGGGGCTCGACAGCGCCCCCTGGAACGGGCGTCCGAAAACTTGGTCCATAAATCAAACAGGCTTTACCCGATTTGCTTCAAACTTGATGTGTATAATGTAGACACACGCCAGATGTAGACCTGTGAAAGGATTGTTGATATCTTAGATGCTGTTGCCGTGACAACGCATCAAACTTTAATATTCTTTTTGGATACTTTTGAGATTCTTAGCGCACTTTTGGGGCCCTTAACATGCTCAAAAACTCTTGAAACTTTGCACACGGGTCAGAAAACGCGGCCATCAGGGCCGGGCTGAAGCTGGTACCCGGGCGTGGCAGGGGGGCTCGACAGCGCCCCCTGGAACGGGGTCCGAAAACTTGGTCCATAAATCAAACACGCTTGCATGTAATAATATGAAACTCGCTACACATATAGATCTCATCGGTTCATATATCCTTTGTACTTTTACTTTTTACCCCAGCCCAACAGGAAGTCGGCTATTATCGTTTGTTTGGAAGCGTATGCCCCTGGAATTCGATATACTAATCCTAGAGAATTCAACCAATCGCCACGAAACTCGGTGTGCACGAAGTCAAGACATTGAGGATGAAAAATTGCCAGGGGAATTTTGATATCTCGAACGTTTTGGCCGTGGCGAGGAAACGAATTTATGGCGAATAATGGAAACAGGAAGTGTGTTATAACTTCAGCATACATTAACTGATCTTGATGAAACTTCAGCAGTGTGTTCGCTGTAAGAGTCCGATCACATGGATGTGACTATTGTGAGTCAAAGTTATAGCGCCACCAACTGGCAGCAGGAAGTGTGTCACTTCCTAAAGGCTTTGAAATCACCCTCTTATTTTTACCCGATTTGCTTTAAACTTCATCTGTATAATGTAAATACACTGCAGATGAAGACCTGTGAAGGGATTCTTGATATCTTTGAAACTGTTGCAGTGGCAACGCATCAAACTTTAATATTCTTGTTTGATGCTTTTGATGCTCTGAGTCAATATGGCAAGCCGTTTTAACATTTAATCATTTTAACCTACTAGTCTCTTTTTTCATGCTACTAGTACTTATTTTTTAGATACTAGTATCTATTCCATTAAGTAATAGTACTTATTCATTAGCGACTAGTGCTTATTCTTTAGTACTAGTGCCTATTCCTTAGATAGTAGTGCTTATTCTTTAGATATTCTTTTGAATACGTATTAGTAGCTAATGAATAAGTACTGGTATCTATTTTATAGGTACTAGTATGTAATGACTTAGAACTAGTATTTATTGAATAAATACTAGTATCTATTAATAGGTACTATTATCTAAAATGTCATTTTCTCTCTCTCTCTCTGAGCCAATATGGCAAGCCGTTTTAACATTTTATCATTTTAACATACTAGTCTCTATTTTCATGCTACTAGTACTTATTTTTTAGATATTAGTATCTATTCCATTAAGTACTAGTACTTATTCATTAGCGACTAATGCTTATTCTGTTTAGAATATTCAAAGTGCTTATTCAATTTGTATGCTTATTTATATTTTCAGAGCAGAAAATCAGATTTTTCTGCTTATTCAATATTGCATCTAAAAAGTGACTTGACGTGTGTGTGTGTGTGTGTGTGGTGTGTGTGTGTGTGTGTGTGTGTGGTGTGTGTGTGTGTGTGTGTGTGTGTGTGTGTGTGTGTGTGTTGTGTGTGTGTGTGTGTGTGTGTTGTTGGTGTTGTTGTTCGTGACAAGAGTTTTTAAGCCTTGTCTTTTTGGATATATATATTTTTTATAAAAAAAAAAAGTGCATACAACCCATGTATTTTTAATGTATAGTTTGCTTTAAATTAAATTAAGATTGTATGTTTGGTAATTGAACCTAAATAAATGTAAAATGAATGTGCTATATTTCAGATCAATATATTTGTTTTCCTTCATTTTAATCAACACTAACTTTATTCTCATCTGAATTATAAATAACTTATTTCTGTATAAAATAAAAAATCCCGAATAATCCAGACCAACCAGAGCACACTATTTGTACAACATCATCAGTGCTGAAGCGGGACTACCAGAGCCGTTCGGCAGATAGCGAGCAGATATTTTGTGTCACGTCGTGCACAATAACCCTAAAGGCACCAGGGTGGTGATGCCACCGGCTTTATTTATATATATATATATATATATATATATATATATATATATATATATATATATATATATATATATATATAAATAAATATAGCTGCGAGCAGCGATGAAGGGCCAAAGCCGGCGGTACCGCCACCCTGGTGCACCAGGGTTGCGGTGCCACCGGCTTGGGCCCGTAATCGCTGCTCGCAGCTATATTTATTCTTCTTCTTCTTCTTCTTCTTCTTCTTCTTCTAATTATTTTTTTACTACCTTTTGGACACTTTTGGAGGCCTTAACATGCTCAAAAACTCCTGAAACTTTGCACACATGTCAGAACCCGCGGCCATCAGGGCCGGGATGAAGATCGTACCCGGGCGTGGCAGGGGGGCTCGACAGCGCCCCCTGGAACGGGGTCCGAAAACATGGTCCATAAATCAAACACGCTTGCATGTAATAATATGAAACTCGGTACACATGTAGATCTCATCGTTTCATATATACTTCGCACTCTAACTTTTTACCCCAGCCCAACAGGAAGTCGGCTATTTAGGCTTGTTTGGAAAACGCATGCAAAGGAATGTGAAACACTCCTCCTAGAGAATTCAAACACACGGCACGAAACTCGGTCAGCGTGAAGTCAAGACATTGAGGATGAAAGTTTGCGAGGGGATTTTTGATATCTCGAACGGTTTGGCCGTGGCGAGGAAACGAAATTATGGCGAGAAACGTGAAACGGGAAGTGTGTCATAACTACGGCATACATTAACTAATCTTGATGAAACTTCAGCAGTGTGTTCGTTGTAAGAGCCCGATCACATGGATGTGACTATTGTGAGTCAAAGTTATAGCGCCACCAACTGGCAGCAGGAAGTGTGTCACTTTCAAAATGCTTTGAAATCACCCTCTTATTTTTACCCATTTGCTTCAAACTTCATCTGTATAATGTAAATACACGGCAGATGAAGACCTGTGAATGGATTCTTGATATCTTTGAAACTGTTGCTGTGGCAATCCATCAAACTTTAATATTCTTTTTGGATGCTTTTGAGACTCTTAGCATGCCTGAAATTGCTTAAAATTGCATGAAACTCGACAGACAGATCATATTTATTAGCCAGGTGACATGTGCATAGTTTCAGAAATGGGCGTGGTGCAGGGACTCAGTAGCGCCACCTTTTGACAAAAGTGGGCGGGTTAGTTTCATCTAGAGTTACAAAAATCTGTATTTATATAGTTCTCCTCCAGCCAGACAACTTTCTAATTTACAGTCATTAGCAATAACCAAGAGGAAGTCAGATATTTTGGTTTGAATATGGTCATTTCTCTCTGAGCCTACGTCTCTGTGACTGCTGTCTGTGTGTGTGTGTCTGTGAGTGTGGGAAGGGGGAGGGGGAGTGGGGCTATGTGCCTGCTCTCTGTGTGTGTGTGTCTGTGAGTGTGGGGAGGGGGAGGGGGAGTGGGGCTAGATTAACCATTTCACTGCTGTGTGGTTTGGCCTTCATTAAAAAAGGAAATAAATGTCTTAAGCCTTGTATTTTTTAAATACGTTTTTTTAATAAAGTAAAGGCATATAACAAACATGCTGCATTTAAATTTTTTTAATAAAACATTGTTTTTTATGTTTTTCAAGCCATTTGATTTATGAGGACTTTTGAAATGTCCTCATAAACCACCCATAAGTTGTAATACCAGTGTAATACACGTCATTATACAAATTTGTGTCCTCATAAATCACATAAACCAACCCACACAAACCAACCCACACACACACACACACACACACACACACACACACACACACACACACACACCACACACACACACACACACACACACACACACACACACACACACACCAAATTGACGGTGGGTGGCAATGGTATATTTAAAAGTGCATAATTGTAATATCTGCAAGGCACCCCTAGTCCAGTCTTATTAAATGTATGCTTCATCTTTCATTTTAATTTGTAAATTTGATCAATAAATTCAATTATTTAGAATAATAAGATACTATATGGCTGTTACCCTAGGTAGGGCTGATCAAATTACATCATTTACATTGAAAAATAACAATGCATTAAAAGATGTTATGAGATTGTTTTAAATATGAGTCAATTAAAAATTGTTGGAAAGAATGATACTTTTAAACATAACACTGAACCGTCACTAGGTGTCGCCAGGCTACCGTCTTAATGAGCGAGTCATTGATTCATTCGTTCAAACGATTCGTTCGAACGACTGAGTCATTCATGAATGAGACAGGTATGGATTGGTCATTGAATCTAGGGTTTGCGATGTCTACCAATTTGGCATCAGACGATGTGTACAGTGAAACATCGCGATGGACGATGATATCGGGAGGAGGGGCGGGCTAACGTTTTAATTTTTCACTTAAGCAATAAGCCCCGCAAAGCCTTGTTTTACAGTGGATTTAGAACAGCTAAGGGGCGTAGGCACAACGCGGAGATATTTTCCTCTACATCTCATCAGCCATTTTGATTTCGGCACGCTCTGAGTCTGCAGCAGCTGACCACTAGGAGCGAATGTACATGATGTACAATGTACACGTGACAGAGCAGCCAGATCCAGACTGTGCTTTCGCGCTGTGGCTGGCGCTGAGCCAGAGACAGACGCGTTCAGTGCTTGTCATATTATATCACAACTATTCAGTGTTTTTAACCACATAATGTTTATTTTAGGTTTCAGACATTTAAATGCATATAATTTATAGCAAAACAATACATTTATAGTTTGTAAAATACACAATGGTGTCTATGGAAGCAGCAATAACAACCCATTCAAATATATTTGCCGACGGATTTTATTCATATCAGACACACAGTGTAAGGAACTATAAAGTTAACTCTATTCTTCCCCAGTTCACCGGCCATGTATTTCGGGAGAAACTGTTTTTTAAACGACAAAACAAACTCACTTACACACATTTGAGAATCAGAATAGAAGATAGTTGATGACATGGTAACCAGGTTTGTTAATATTTATAAATAAAAGCGCTAACGTTACATGTCATACAGCGCTATTTTGGCTGTGGTGAATCACGTGCCAAGCATGACGCGTCACCATGGAAACATGGGGGGGGGGGGGTCGCGATGCTGGCTTAACTATGATATCGTCTATCGGCACAACCCAATTGAATCTTTGAGTAAACCAATTTGTCCAAAATGCTGAATCATTCAGTAATGAGAAAACATGTTGCTGTGAGATGCGCAATGGTTCTGCTGTGATCTTTGTTTAACTATTTTCGCTGCTGAAACAGAAAAACCGTCAATATTGCATCTAAAATGTAAGTGACTTGACGTGTGTGTGTGTGTGTGTGTGTTGTGTGTGTGTTGTGTGTGTGTGTGTGTGTGTGTGTGTGTGTGTGTGTGTGAGAGAGAGTGTGTCTGTTACAGTGAAAAGAGTTTAACCCTTTAAGGCAGTGGATCTCAATCCTGGTCCTAGGGAGCCACTGCTCTGCATAGTTTGTATGTCTCCCTCATTTAACACACCTGATTCAGATCATCAGCTCGTTAGGAAAGAGCTTTATTAACTGAAGTGGGTGTGTCAGATAAAGGAGACATATAAAATGTGCAGAGCAGTGGCACCCATAGGACCAAGATTGAGAACCACTGCTTTAAGGCCTTGTCTTTTTTGGATATATCTTCTTTTTTTTATGTGCATACAACCCATATATTTTAAATGTATTGTTTGCTTTAAATTAAATTAAGATTGTATGTTTGGTAATTGAACATAAATAAATTTACAATTAATGTGCTATATTTCAGATCAATATAATTGTTTTCTTTCATTTTAATCAACACTAACTTTATTCTCTATCTGTATTATAAATAACTTATTTCTGCATAAATTAAAAAATCCCCAATAATCCAGACCAACCAGAGCGCACTAATTCTACAACATCATCAGTGCTGAAGCGGAACTACCAGAGCGGTTCGGCAGATAGCGAGCAGATATTTTGTGTCACGTCGTGCACAATAACGCTAAAGGCACCAGGCTGGCGGTGCCACTGGCTTTATATATATATATATATATATATATATATATATATATATATATATATATATATATATATATATAAATATAGCTGCGAGCAGCGATGAAGGGCCAAAGCCGACGGTACCGCCACCCTGGTGCACCAGGGTTGCGGTGCCACCGGCTTGGGCCCGTAATCGCTGCTCGCAGCTATATTTTATAATTCTTCTTCTTCTTCTTCTTCTTCTTCTTCTAATTCTTTTTTACTACCTTTTGGACACTTTTGGAGGCCTTAACATGCTCAAAAACTCCTGAAACTTTGCACACATGTCAGAACCTGCGGCCATCAGGGCCGGGCTGAAGATGGTACCCGGGCGTGGCAGGGGGCTCGACAGCGCCCCCTGGAACGGGGTCGGAAAACATGGTCCATAAATCAAACACGCTTGCATGTAATAATATGAAACTCGGTACACATGTAGATCTCATCGTTTCATATATACTTCGCACTCTAACTTTTTACCCCAGCCCAACAGGAAGTCGGCTATTTAGGCTTGTTTGGAAAACGCATGCAAAGGAATGTGAAGTACTCCTCCTAGAGAATTCAAACACACGGCACGAAACTCGGTCAGCGTGAAGTCAAGACATTGAGGATGAAAGTTTGCGAGGGGATTTTTGATATCTCGAACGGTTTGGGCGTGGCGAGGAAACGAAATTATGGCGAGAAACGTGAAACGGGAAGTGTGTCATAACTACGGCATACATTAACTAATCTTGATGAAACTTCAGCAGTGTGTTCGTTGTAAGAGCCCGATCACATGGATGTGACTATTGTGAGTCAAAGTTATAGCGCCACCAACTGGCAGCAGGAAGTGTGTCACTTTCAAAATGCTTTGAAATCACCCTCTTATTTTTACCCGATTTGCTTCAAACTTCATCTGTATAATGTAAATACACGGCAGATGAAGACCTGTGAATGGATTCTTGATATCTTTGAAACTGTTGCTGTGGCAATCCATCAAACTTTAATATTCTTTTTGGATGCTTTTGAGACTCTTAGCATGCCTGAAATTGCTTAAAATTGCATGAAACTCGACAGACAGATCATATTTATTAGCCAGGTGACATGTGCATAGTTTCAGAAATGGGCGTGGTGCAGGGACTCAGTAGCGCCACCTTTTGACAAAAGTGGGCGGGTTAGTTTCATCTAGAGTTACAAAAATCTGTATTTATATAGTTCTCCTCCAGCCAGACAACTTTCTAATTTACAGTCATTAGCAATAACCAAGAGGAAGTCAGATATTTTGGTTTGAATATGGTCATTTCTCTCTGAGCCTACGTCTCTGTGACTGCTCTCTGTGTGTGTGTGTGTGTGTGTGGGAGGGGAGGGGAGTGGGGTAGTGCGCTGCTTCGTGTGGTGTGTGTGTCTGTGAGTGTGGGGAGGGGAGGGGGAGTGGGGTTTGGCCTTCATTAAAAAAGGAAATAAATGTCTTAAGCCTTGTATTTTTTAAATACGTTTTTTTAATAAAGTAAAGGCATATAACAGACATGCTGCATTTAAATTTTTTTAATAAAACATTGTTTTTTATGTTTTTCAAGCCATTTGATTTATGAGGACTTTTGAAATGTCCTCATAAACCACCCATAAGTTGTAATACCAGTGTAATACACGTCATTATACAAATTTGTGTCCTCATAAATCACATAAACCAACCCACACAAACCAACCCACACACATACACACACACACACACACACACACACACACACACACACACACCAAATTGACGGTGGGTGGCAATGGTATATTTAAAAGTGCATAATTGTAATATCTGCAAGGCACCCCTAGTCCAGTCTTATTAAATGTATGCTTCATCTTTCATTTTAATTTGTAAATTTGATCAATAAATTCAATTATTTAGAATAATAAGATACTATATGGCTGTTACCCTAGGTAGGGCTGATCAAATTACATCATTTACATTGAAAAATAACAATGCATTAAAAGATGTTATGAGATTGTTTTAAATATGAGTCAATTAAAAATCGTTGGAAAGAATGATACTTTTAAACATAACACTGAACCGTCACTAGGTGTCGCCAGGCTACCGTCTTAATGAGCGAGTCATTGATTCATTCGTTCAAACGATTCGTTCGAACGACTGAGTCATTCATGAATGAGACAGGTATGGATTGGTCATTGAATCTAGGGTTTGCGATGTCTACCAATTTGGCATCAGACGATGTGTACAGTGAAACATCGCGATGGACGATGATATCGGGAGGAGGGGCGGGGCTAACGTTTTAATTTTTCACTTAAGCAATAAGCCCCGCAAAGCTGTGTTTTACAGTGGATTTAGAACAGCTAAGGGGCATAGGCACAACGCGGAGATATTTTCCTCTACATCTCATCAGCCATTTTGATTTCGGCACGCTCTGAGTCTGCAGCAGCTGACCACTAGGAGCGAATGTACATGATGTACAATGTACACGTGACAGAGCAGCCAGATCCAGACTGTGCTTTCGCGCTGTGGCTGGCGCTGAGCCAGAGACAGACGCGTTCAGTGCTTGTCATATTATATCACAACTATTCAGTGTTTTTAACCACATAATGTTTATTTTAGGTTTCAGACATTTAAATGCATATAATTTATAGCAAAACAATACATTTATAGTTTGTAAAATACACAATGGTGTCTATGGAAGCAGCAATAACAACCCATTCAAATATATTTGCCGACGGATTTTATTCATATCAGACACACAGTGTAAGGAACTATAAAGTTAACTCTATTCTTCTCCCAGTTCACCGGCCATGTATTTCGGGAGAAACTGTTTTTTAAACGACAAAACAAACTCACTTACACACATTTGAGAATCAGAATAGAAGATAGTTGATGACATGGTAACCAGGTTTGTTAATATTTATAAATAAAAGCGCTAACGTTACATGTCATACAGCGCTATTTTGGCTGTGGTGAATCACGTGCCAAGCATGACGCGTCACCATGGAAACATGGGGGGGGGGGGGGGGTCGCGATGCTGGCTTAACTATGATATCGTCTATCGGCACAACCCTAATTGAATCTTTGAGTAAACCAATTTGTCCAAAATGCTGAATCATTCAGTAATGCGAAAACATGTTGCTGTGAGATGAGCAATGGTTCTGCTGTGATCTTTGTTTAACTATTTTCGCTGCTGAAACAGAAAAACCGTCAATATTGCATCTAAAATGTAAGTGACTTGACGTGTGTGTGTGTGTGTGTGTGTGTGTGTGTGTGTGTGTGTGTGTGTGTGTGTGTGTGTGTGTGTGTGTGTGAGAGAGAGTGTGTCTGTTACAGTGAAAAGAGTTTAACCCTTTAAGGCAGTGGATCTCAATCCTGGTCCTAGGGAGCCACTGCTCTGCATAGTTTGTATGTCTCCCTCATTTAACACACCTGATTCAGATCATCAGCTGGTTAGGAAAGAGCTTTATTAACTGAAGTGGGTGTGTCAGATAAAGGAGACATATAAAATGTGCAGAGCAGTGGCACCCATAGGACCAAGATTGAGAACCACTGCTTTAAGGCCTTGTCTTTTTTGGATATATCTTCTTTTTTTTTTATGTGCATACAACCCATATATTTTAAATGTATTGTTTGCTTTAAATTAAATTAAGATTGTATGTTTGGTAATTGAACCTAAATAAATTTACAATTAATGTGCTATATTTCAGATCAATATAATTGTTTTCTTTCATTTTAATCAACACTAACTTTATTCTCTATCTGTATTATAAATAACTTATTTCTGCATAAATTAAAAAATCCCCAATAATCCAGACCAACCAGAGCGCACTAATTCTACAACATCATCAGTGCTGAAGCGGAACTACCAGAGCGGTTCGGCAGATAGCGAGCAGATATTTTGTGTCACGTCGTGCACAATAACGCTAAAGGCACCAGGCTGGCGGTGCCACTGGCTTTATATATATATATATATATATATATATATATATAATATATATATATATATATATATATATATATATATAAGCTGCGAGCAGCGATGAAGGGCCAAAGCCGACGGTACCCGCCACCCTGGTGCACCAGGGTTGCGGTGCCACCGGCTTGGGCCCGTAATCGCTGCTCGCAGCTATATTTATTATTATTATTCTTTTTCTAATTATTTTTTTACTACCTTTTGGACACTTTTGGAGGCCTTAACATGCTCAAAAACTCCTGAAACTTTGCACACATGTCAGAACCCGCGGCCATCAGGGCCGGGCTGAAGATGGTACCCGGGCGTGGCAGGGGGCTCGACAGCGCCCCCTGGAACGGGGTCCGAAAACATGGTCCATAAATCAAACACGCTTGCATGTAATAATATGAAACTCGGTACACATGTAGATCTCATCGTTTCATATATACTTCGCACTCTAACTTTTTACCCCAGCCCAACAGGAAGTCGGCTATTTAGGGTTGTTTGGAAAACGCATGCAATGGAATGTGAAACACTCCTCCTAGAGAATTCAAACACACGGCACGAAACTCGGTCAGCGTGAAGTCAAGACATTGAGGATGAAAGTTTGCGAGGGGATTTTTGATATCTCGAACGGTTTGGCCGTGGCGAGGAAACGAAATTATGGCGAGAAACGTGAAACGGGAAGTGTGTTATAACTTCAGCATACATTAACTGATCTTGATGAAACTTCAGCAGTGTGTTCGTTGTAAGAGCCCGATCACATGGATGTGTCTATTGTGAGTCAAAGTTATAGCGCCACCAACTGGCAGCAGGAAGTGTGTCACTTCCAAAATGATTTTAAATCACCCTCTTATTTTTACACCGATTTGCTTCAAACTTCATGTGCATAATGTAGACACATGCCAGATGTAGACCTGTGAAAGGATTATTGATATCTTAGACACTGTTGCCATGGCAATGCATCAAACATTAATATTCCTTTTTTTAAGCTTTTTCATGCTTTTTTATGCTTTCGGGCACTTTTGGGGTTCTTAACGTGCTCGAAAACTCTTGAAACTTTGCACACAGGACAAAACCCGCGGCCATCAGGGCAAGCCTGGTACCCGGGCGTGGCAGGGGGGCTCGACAAGCGCCCCCTTGAACGGATCCGACAATTTGGTCCATATATCCAACACGCTTTACCCTATTTGCTTCAAACTTGATGTGTATAATGTAGACACAAGCCAGATGTAGACCTGTGAAAGGATTGTTGATATCTTAGATGCTGTTGCCGTGACAACGCATCAAACTTTAATATTCTTGTTTGATGCTTTTGACGCTCTGAGCCAATATGGCAAGCCGTTTTAACATTTAATCATTTTAACCTACTAGTCTCTAATTTTCATGCTACTAGTACATTCTTTTTTAGATACTAGTATCTATTCCATTAAGTACTAGTAACTTATTCATTAGCGACTAGTGCTTATTCTTTAGTACTAGTGCCTATTCTTTAGATACTAGTGCTCATTCTTTAGATATTCTTTTGAATTTAATAGTATCTTTTTGAATAATAGTATCTATTAATAGGTACTATTATCTAAAATGTCATTTTCTCTCTCTCTCTCTCTCTGAGCCAATATGCCAAGCCGTTTTAACATTTAATCATTTTAACCTACTAGTCTCTATTTTCATGCTACTAGTACTTATTTTTTAGATACTAGTATCTATTCCATTAAGTACTAGTAATTATTCATTAGCGACTAGTGCTTATTCTTTAGATACTAGTGCTTATTCTTTAGATATTCTTTTGAATGCGTATTAGTAGCTAATGAATAAGTACTAGTATCTTTTAATAGTTACTATTATCTAAAATGTCATTATCTCTCTCTCTCTCTCTCTCTCTCTGAGCCAATATGGCAAGCCGTTTTAACATTTAATCATTTTAACATACTAGTCTCTATTTTCATGCTACTATACTTATTTTTTAGATATTAGTATCTATTCCATTAAGTACTAGTACTTATTCATTAGCGACTAATGCTTATTCTGTTTAGAATATTCAAAGTGCTTATTCAATTTGTATGCTTATTTATATTTTCAGAGCAGAAAATCAGATTTTTCTGCTTATTCAATATTGCATCTAAAATGTGACTTGACGTTGTGTGTGTGTGTGTGTGTGTGTGTGTGTGTGTGTGTGTGTGTGTGTGCGCGTGTGTGCGCGTGTGTGTGTTTGTGT